>PVKU01003102.1:0-193490 GCA_004027475.1 Anoura caudifer
TGTCAGAGGCACTTTTCAAGAAGGAATAGATGTCCCTTACTTGAAAGGACAAAATGTGATCTTTTCAGTGGCTATTTAATCCAATTTACAAGCAGTTCAAAACTACTATAAACAGAAAAAGTACAAATTAAATTCTTTACATAGTACCTAGCAGAGTCATGCATATAGTAATTTTTCAATAAATTTTAGAAGCTTGGCAATTACCAATATATTAAATTGCTTAGCATTTTGAGTCATATATAAGGGTATACAGTCAGAAAAACTGACTGAGTCTCTTTCAAGCCATACTTTATATAAATTATCTGAAAGGATCTGGACAACTTACTGATATTCACTCAATAATTCTGTTTTTAAAATATTTTACAGTTTATTTTAACTTTTTAGCTTTTGATATCCCATTGTTTTCAAAAGATTTACTACTTTTTAGAAATTGCCAAATATATATAAATTTATTATATATATTCATTATTTTCAGGTTTATTAAATGAATTGTCACTTCCAGAAAAACTAATAGTGGAACAATATAAATCCTTAATAAACTTTAATTTTTAATTTCCTATTATCATGTTAGTTATAATGTTTTCTTGCTTAGAGTAATGCTGAATATTGGTTTAACAAAAAAGAGAGAAAGAAAATATTTGACAAAAATAAAGTAAGCAAAAGGAAAAAATAATCTGATTGGTTTTATGACCAAGAATCAAGGGGAGCTTCAGTTATTTTCAGCATTTTGAAATATTATATACCAGAAAACAAGGAAATGAAAATACACTGTATCTAACAGGACATGACCTTGAGCATACTTTTATGCAAAAACTTAGGTTAGATTTTTGTCTTTTTCCTTGCTGTATTAGATGGTGTAATGTAGTTCAATGTTCAGAGGTTGAGGGTTAGGGAGAAGTAGAGCCTGAAACAGAGAGTAGATCAAGAATTCTTATACCCATGGGACTCCTTGTCTACTAAACATCCCACTTCATGTGGATATGAATTTCACTCACGACCTCACCCTTTCACCTTGGTTACTATGGAAGTAGAAGATACTATTGTCTAATGGCCAACATGCAGATACACAGTAGATCTGCAGTCTATGTGAATCTTCCCAAAATAATGACAAAAGAAAAGCATCCCTGGACCTAGAGCAGTTGGGAAGAATCACATATATGTGCTCTGGAGTTGAAAAGAACAGACTAGAACACTGAAAACTGAGATAGTAGGAAATATTCTATTCTGTCCAATATATGCATTTTAGAAGCAAATGTTTTTTTGTTGATTTGTTTTAAATAACAATTATAATTTTATTCTTGAAAGAGCAAGCTTAATTTTTTCAAAATTATTAATTTACTTTGAATAAGATTTTTTTGAGATTATTTTTAAAAATGAGATTCATATTTAAATCAAACTTGCTTTTGTGTTGGAGCCACTGTAAGTGAATATTTAAATGCTCTTCTTTGACTTCTTCCATTTTTCTCCTGCTGTTGGCTCTAAGAACCTCTTGTAGCTGCAGTTCCTCCCAGTCCCAAGCTTTTATGAAATGAGTATGTCATTTATTTCCAGCAATCTTCTGTTTTTCCTCCCAATGACACAATTACTATAAGAAAAAATAATTGTAATAATAATAATCAAATGAAATAAGAGTATTTCCCTTGTTATTTTAATCTAATATTTATATGATATGCAGACACATTAATGTTCTTCGAAAAAAACTATTTTGTCATGAAGATATCTTTTTGTTTGTAAATCAACTGTACCTTTTTAAAATCATTTTTATTATTTTTGTTACAATTGTCTCAATTTTCCACCCTTTGCCCTCCTCTGACCATCCCACACCCCTGCTCCCACAGTTAATTATTACACTATTGTTCATGTCCATGGGTCATTCAAATATGTCCTTTGCCTAATCTCTTCTCTTCCTTTCCATGACTGTTCCCCTCTACCCTCCACTCTGCTCACTTTTAGCCTGTTCCACTTTTCCTTGCCCGGGGGTCAATTTTGTTCCTTAGTTTATTTTGTTGATTACATTTCACTTATAGGTGAAATCATATGGCATTTGTCTTTCACAAACTGGCTTATTTCAATTAATATAATATTCTCCAACTCCATCCATGCTGTTGCAAAAGGTAGGAGTTCCTTCTTTCTTTCTGTTGCATAGTATTCCATGGTGTAAATGTTCCACAGTTTTTTGGTACACTCATCTACTGATGGGCACTTAGGCTGTTTCCAGCTCTCAGCATTTGTATATGGCACTGCTATGAACACAGGGGTGCATAATTTCTTTTGAACTGGTGACTCAGGATATTTAGCATGTATTCCCAGCAGCAGAATTGTTGGATCAATAGGCAGTTCCATTTTTAGGTTGTTTATTTTTTTATTTTTTTTTTTAGAAAATTCCGGACTGTTTTCCATAGTGACTTCACCTGTCTGCATTCCCACCATTAGTGCACAGCATTCCCTTTTCTCCACATCCTCGCCAGCACTTGCTGTTTGTTGATTTATTAATGATAGCCATTCTGACAGGTGTGTGATAATATCTCAGTGTGAAGTGGTATCTCCTTGTGGTTTAAATTTGCATCTCTCTGATGGCTAGTGATATTGAGCATCCTTTCATATGTCTATGGATCATCTGCATGTCCTCCTTGGAGAAGTGTCTGTTCAGACCTTTTGCCCACTTTTTAATTGGATTGTTTGTCTTCCTGGCATAGAATTGTATGAGTCCTTTATATATTTTGCAGATCAAACCATTGTCCAATATATCGGTGGATAATATGTTCTCCCATAGAGTCAGATCCCTTTTCATTTTGGTAATGGTTTCTTTAGCTATGCAGATTTTTAGATTAATGTAGTCTCATTTGTTTATTTTTTCCTTTATTTCCCTTGCCCTAGGGGATATAAAGCAAAAAATATCTGAAAATTTCCTGCCTATATTTTCTGTAGGACTTTTACGGTGTCATGACTTATATTTAAATCTGTTATCCACTTTGAGTTTATTTTGGTATATGGTGTAAGTTGGTCATCTAGTTTCATTTTTTTACTCTAATTCTTCCAACACCATTTATTGAAGAGGCTATCTTCATTCTATTGTATGCTCATGCCCCTTTTGTCAAATATTAATTGACTGTAGAAACTTGGGTTTATTTTGGGGTTCTCTATTCTGCACCATTGATTTGTGTATCCGTTCTTATGTCAGTAGCAGACTGCTTTGATTACAGTGGCCTTGTAGTATAACTTTTTAAATACACATATCTTAACAAATATGCTATGAGAAAAATATTAAAATAGTAACATGTCATCAGATAATGTTATTGAAAATGCTGCAAAACCCCATTATGAAATA
Source organism: Anoura caudifer (assembly GCA_004027475.1). NCBI lineage: Eukaryota > Metazoa > Chordata > Mammalia > Chiroptera > Phyllostomidae > Anoura > Anoura caudifer. The sequence continues at coordinate 3,329 of PVKU01003102.1, forward strand.
TTTTACTTTTCCCTTTACATTTTTTATTAAACTACATGTCAAATAACATTTCTATATGCAGCAAAGTATGGAGTATATATGTCTGGATTTAGTAAAAAAGCCTAAAAGATTTATTTATTAAAAACTTTTTTAAAAAAATCTTCTGCACATTAATCATTATGACAGTAGGTTGGGCTACAAAACTCTAACAGTATTTTATGAAATTTGAAAATAATTTAATAGATATCTATATGAAAATGCAACATTTTTATTTCTTTAATGAAAATTAAATGACTAATATTTTCAAAATTAACTATTAACTATTTTAAAAGCACAGAAATTAAAAGCACAAAGTAGACACCTATTTTTAAAGTAAATTCTTTAACATATTTTTCACCCAATTAATATTTTAAAAGAACTAACATTTTATTATGCTTTAAAATATTTATTTAAAGTTTGTATTTTATAAGCTACATTTTTTATATGTCTATCTGAAGTCACCATGGTTTCCAACTGAGTTGGGTTATTTTCAGCAAAGAATTAAGAAGAATTTTCACATTAATTCAAGTCATTTGCTTTGTGTAACATCTATGTGTACATGACAGTATTAGCAAAGAATTTGCCACATATGCTGTAATATACAATAAGAAAATGGGAAAAACTTTTTATCAGTTTATGAGTTGAATCATCACAGCTAAAAAAGTCTTTTGGAGTCATCTTTTCTGAATACTGTTAATGTATCTGTATCCAAAAAGTTCTTATGGGTTTAATTATAATTTTCTTGTACTACTACACATGGGGGAGTTTTATAGAGAAAGGACAATTAATTATGCAGTTCTTGATTTTCTTTTAGGCATACATAAGTATGCATTCTGTTCTTTAACAGATTATAAGACAAGTTATTTTTAATTGAGCTATAAATGCATATATTTGTTCCCTCTACTTAAAATAAATCTTGGGATATTTGACATTGCTAGTTTAACATTTTGCAGGAAGGGAAAACACAAATAGCTGTGCTGTCCAGAGCTTTGCCCATGCAATGTTTCCTAACCAGCATTGTCATGTCAAATATAAGTGAATTTGCTTTAGACGATTAGTCAAACTGCTTTACTCTTTACCTGTGAAAATTGAGGTCTTGGGTTCACATAACTAAAGGAATTCTCTGAGTTGCTAAGTCATATCTGAATGAGGTTGGAAATGATCTTGATTTATAGTGTGTAGAACAACAAACAGCATTGCCTTAAAATGCATAAATTTATGTTAAAATGAACCCATAAGAATACTTTGTCAATCATTATGTATTGTTTATGGGTCCAAAAAGGTTTTGCTCTCAATTTTAATCTATTTTGAACATTGTAACAGTAAGAGGTGGATATGATTATTATCTTTTCACAACTGGAAAAATTTGAAGGCAGTTTTCAGATGTTTAGTAATTTTTAGTCATTTTTGACACATGATTTTCAAAAGGAGCTCAACTAAAGTAAGAGGGAACAAGGATATGAATAGCTGCTGATGATTTAGACAATTAATCAGATCTTCCACATGGGAAAGACCTACAAATTATAATACTTTTATATATTATCTAATGTACCATACAGCTAAAACTCAAACCAATTATACATGTTCTCAAAATACTATTAGGGTAATAAAATAAAATACAAATATATTAAAAATATTTTCAAAAGTATTTGTCCAAGTTCCCTTGACATATAAGTGACTAATTTAGGCATGATTGACTTACTGACATCTAGAAAAATTACTGTTGCCCACTGTGCCAGAAAGCTATGGTTGGTATACTTTCATATGTTCTGGTATATTTATGTTTTTAGACCTTATTTTGATAAATTCTGCTTTCTAGTAAAACATTTATTAAATACTGTAGCTGAAATTTATCTTTTGAAATCATGTCATCAAAGACCTGTCTTCTTTAAAAAATGAATTTCTTTTATTATGGAAATTTTCAAGAAAATGAGAATTGTACACTATTCTTCTAAGTAAATAGATGCAAATTTCTGAAGATTTTTTAAAAATTGAAATACATAAAGACAGGACTTACTACAACAGTAACAATTGTGATACCACAATTTAATGTGATACCACAGTCACAATTAGACTACACATAAATTATTTGCTAATAAATTAAGCAGCCTTAATTTTTCTGTCATCATAATTCAAGAAACATGAAGACTCACCTGTAAGAAAAGCACATAATGTGAAGTCATTGCATGACTAGTTTTCTCTGGGGCAATGCAATGCCCGGATAAATGCTGAAAACAGTAGAATGTCATGGGGGAGGAGAAGGAGCAGGGGGAAAATGTAACTAAAAAAGCAAGGACAGTGTTGTAAAATTCAACACCTTTATGTTTCTCAATAGTAAGTATGTGAATTGCTGTCGTAAACAACAGCATGTCTGGGAGCACATCTTGCTCCTCTAAAATGGCATCAATGAGGAATCAAATTAATAGCACAAACTAAAAAATAAATCTTACCTTCTCACTAGTTATGCAAAGTCCAAAGATTTTAAATAATCACAAAATATATTCTACACATATATACTCAGCTATGAACTTTTAAATAGAATTAAGATAAAACTGCAGGACAGACGTATACTTAAATTTAAAAACAGAATTGATTTCCTTTCAAGAAAGAAACAAAAATTTATATTCGCTATTGTCACCAAGCCATTTTTCCTTTAGTGTTTATCAAGTTAGCTTATATTTTGAAATGCTGGTACAACATTGAGAAAGACTAGATCACAGTCAGGCTGTGTGGGTGTAGCTTTCAGCTCCACAACTTTCTAGCTATTGCTCTTTGACTGGGACAAGTGAATGAAAGGCTTTGACATTCATTTCTTCATTTGTTAAATAATGATAACGATTGCTTGTCATGATGGAATGTGGGTGAAGATTGAGAGGAATTTAGTGGCGTGCTCCTAGGAAATAATGGACAGTACTAAATTGTGGCTATGATCACCTCCATTTCTTTTATTTCTCTTTATGTAGAAAAACATGCATATATATCACATAAATACAAACTATTTTAAACAACCTTTTTGAGTTCCTTTTCTTGTTTGTCTATTTCTTACCACTCTCCTACCTTGTTTTCCCAGTGGCATTTAGTAATATTCACCCTCTTTTCTTCATTGATACGTAACAGTAAAGTTTTGCATTGTATACACACACACCTATCTTCTACCTGTTATCTATCATCTATCTATGTATCATCTATCTATAGTTTTCCAGTTTTTATAATAGTATGGTTATGTTATTTACATTATGCCACATTTTTCACTCAAAAATTCCTGAAAATTTCTCTAGGTCATCTAAGATAGGTCTTATATATTATTTTAATGACTGCATGATATTCTGGAATATACATAATTGAATTAGTCCTTCATTGAAGGTTGAACATTCACTTGGTTTTTAGATATTTTACCCCTGTCATAATATTAGATACTAAAATGTTTAAATTTTAATAACTTGTCCTTTTATTTTTATGAGTCACTAAACCAAGTTTGGAATTTCTCTGTCGAAATGTATTTGCTTATTTAGCTTGAATTGAAGTTTCCAGGTTAAAGATGACACCAGAAGGTAAGCTACACAAAGGGCTTTTTGCTGTTCAACAATATATTTCAAGTATACAGAAGATTATCCTGCATTTTCTGTTATGGGTAAGCAATGTATCCATAATGCTTAGATGATTGTCTACTATTTATTATGCTCAATATATATTTCTTGAATAAGTCAACAGAAAGAATATAATACTCATGTTTCTTCAACCAATGTGCTAGTTTCTTTTTTACCCAATTTTCAACACCAACAGATTTTATAATTTTTTTGCATATTTAAATTATTTTTATGATTCTAGAGGCATGCAGTTTCCCTTATTATATTCATTTTACATTTTCTTAGTATCTTATCATTTTTCATGTACTTTTGCAATTTGAGTTGTTATTCTGTGAATTACCTATTAAAAGTCTATATATCGTTTTATTTCTATATGTTGTTTTACTCAATTAATAAGAAATCTTTTTATTACTATAGCATTTTTATTTTTTATCTGCATTGTAAATATATTCATGAACTATCATTGTGTATTGTCTTTCCTTATGGTATTCTTTTCAAAAATAAATATTTGTTATTATTGTATTTTTTATGTTTTATATTTTTATTAGCTTACACAAACTGTAAGTCCTTATAATAAATGTGTAATTATTCTTTGATAAGTGCCTTTTTGGTTACTCACCTTGAAAATCTAATTTTAATCTTTGATGCAAAACTCTAGTCCTTACTACAACAAACTAAGAATTCCAGTTAGTTTTGTTCACCAGACTCTACTTGTTTATCAGGAAATTACTTTATACATCTTCAAACAATTAAGTCAGTCATTATTAAATATAATTTATTAATATATTTGAGAATTAATGTCTTTATTTACTGTTCAAGATTAAATAATACTGTTCTTATTTTTCTTATTTTTGACAACATATCCCAAGTTTCTTATTTTATTTTATTTTATTTTATTTTATTTTATTTTACTTTAAACTTTGTATTTATTTTATTTTTTTAATTTATTGGGTTGTCATTGATTAATAAGATTACACAGGTTTCATGTGTTCATTTCTATGATGCATGATCTATGTATTGCATTGTATGCCCACCACCCAAAGTCAAATCAACTTCAGTCACCCTGTATTTAGCTCCCTTGACCCTTCACTATCCTCCACTTTCCTTCCCTCTGGTAAATACCATACTGCTGTCTATCTTTGTGAGTTTCAGTTTTATAACCTACATATGAATGAAATCATATGGTTTTTACTTTTTGCTTAGCATAATATTTTTATTTTCCATCTGTTTTTGCAAATTTCATCTCTTATTGTGACTGAGTAGTATTCCATTGGATGTATGTACTACATCTTCATTATCCCATCATCTATCATCTATCAACATTTCCATGTCTTGGACATGTGGATAATAGTGCAATGAACATAGGGGTACACATATTTTTGTCAAAAAAATATTTCCAAATTATCCAGATAGATGCCCAGAAGAAGGATTGCTGGGTTATGACTGGGTTAATGTAACTAAATTCTTAATTTTTTGAGGAGCCTCCATACTGCTTTCCATAGTGGCTGCACCAGTTTACATTCCCAGCAGTAAATGAGGATTCCTTTTTCCCCACAAGCTCTCCAACACTTGTTATGGCCTGTCTTGTTGACGATAGCCATTCTAACAGGTGTGAGGAGGCATTATGTGCATTTTCTTATTTTTTAAAAATATGAATTCAGATTTTGATGTGAATCACATTAAATGTGTTGATTGCTTTAGGTAATATGATCATTTTAACTATGTTGATTCTTCCAATCTATAAACATGGAATATCTTTTCATTTCAATGTGTCTTTTTCAATCTCTTTTCATAATGTTTTGTAGCTTTCAGTATATAGGTTCTTCACAACTTTTGTTAAGTTTATTCCTAGGTAGCTTATGCTTTATGTTGCAATTTCAAAAGAAATTGTTTATTTTTATTTATTTTTTGAAATTTTATTGTTAATATCTGAGTACAGTCAATTTTTTACATTGATTTTTTTGTGTCCTGCAAATGTACTGTATTGTTTATTGTTTTTAATAGTTTTTTTTTGTGTGTGTGTGAAGTCTTTAGGGCTTTTTATATACAGAATCACATTATCTGCAAAAAATGACACTTCCACTTTTTCATTCCCAACTTAAATTCTTTGTATTTCTGTCTCTTGCCTGACAACTCTGGCTAGGACTTCCACTACTATGTGGAATACATGTGGTGAGAGTGAACATCCTTGCCTTGTTCCTAATTTTAGGGGAAAAGCTTTCAATTTTTTTACCATTGAATATAATATTAGCTGAAGATTTGTCATATATGGCTTTTATTATGTTGAGATACTTTCCTTCTACACCTATTTTATTTACTGTGTGAATTATAAATGAATGCTGTATTTTATTAAATGTTTTTACTGCATTTAATGATAAGATCATATGATTTCATCCTTTCTTTCATTAATGTGGTGTATTACATTGATGTACTTGCATGTGTTGAACTATATCCTCATGCCCCTGGAACAAATCTAACTTGATTGTGATGTATTATTTTTTAAGGTATTGTTGCATTCAATTTGCTAGTATTTTGTTGAGGAGCATTATATTCATATTTATCAGAAATACTGGTCTGTAGTTTTCCTTTTTCATGTTATCTTTGTCAAGTTTTGTATCAGGTTTATGTTGGCCTCATAAAATGTGTTAGGAAGTTTCTTTCCTTCCTTCCTTCCTTTGAAGTGTTTGAAAGAATAAGTATAAAATCTTTGTTCAGTAGAATTTACTTAGTGAAGACATCTGGTCCTGGAATTTTATTTTGGGGAAGATATTTTTAAAAAGATTTTATTTGTTAGAAAGAAGAGAGAAACATTGATGTGCAAGAGAAACATTGATTGCTTGCCTTTCACATGTACCCAACCAGTTATCTGGCCCACAACCCAGGCAACCTTTTGCTTTGCAGGACATTCCCCAACCCACTGAGCCACACCAGTCAGGGCAGAGTGATTTTAATTTCCTTACTGTTGATTGGCCTATTTAGATTTTTCCTTACTGTTTTAATTTAGATATTTCAGTTCTTCATGATTCAGTTGAGGAAGGTTATATATTTCCAGGAACTTATCCATTTCTTCTATGTTACAGTATTTCTAGTACCATCCTTTGTATTGTGTATCTGTAACAACTTATCCTCTTTCATTTCATTTGTTTAGATGAGTCTTTTTTCTTTTTTTCCTTAGTGAATCTAGCCATGGATTTGTCAATTTTATTAATCTTTCCAAAGAACCAGCTTCTTGCTATATTAAATTTATAGTTTCATTGTTCTTTATTTCATTTAACTCAGCTCTAATTTTTCATATTTCATTTCTTTTGCTGACTCTGACCTCCTTTTGGTCTTCTTTTTCTTGTTCTTTAAGATGTAATGTTAGGTTGTTTCCTTGATACATGTTTTTTCTTGAGATAAGCTTGTAATCATAAAAGACTTTGATTTCACTACATCTTTCATGAATCCCAGAAGTTCTGTTGTCATACTACCATTCTCACTAGTCTCCATATGGCTTTGATCTCACCTTTTATCTCTTCTTTGACACAGTCATTTTTTAGTAGTATGTTGTTTAATCTTTACATATTTGTGGGGTTTTACTTCATTTTTTTCAATTAAATTCTAATTTAAAAGGATTGTGGACAGAGAATATGCTTGGTGTGATTTTATTCTTTTTAAATTTCTGGAGACTAGTTTGGTGATCCAAAGTATGGTCAATCTCTGAGACTGTTCCATGTGCATTGGAGAAGAATGTATAAACTGAAGTTCTGAGATGAAAGGCTTTTTTTAAAATGTATTTTATTGATTATGCTATTACAGTTGTCCCATTTCTCCCCCATCATTCTTCTCCATCCTGCACACCCCCTCCCACCCACATTCCCTCCCTTTAGTTCATCTCCATGTGTCATAAATTCTTTAGCGTCTACATTTCCCACACTATTCTTGCCCTCCCCCTGTCTATTTTCTACCCACTGTGTATGCTACTTATTCTCTGTACCTTTTCCCCTCTCTCCTCCTCCCACTCCCCTGTGGCTAACCCTCCATGTGATCTCCATTTCTGTGTTTCTGTTCCTATTGTAGTTGTTTGATTTTGTTTTAGGTGTGGTTGTTAATACCTATGAGTTTGCTGTCTTTTTATTGCCATATTTTTTATCTTCTTTTTCTTAGATAAGTCCCTTTAACATTTCATATAATAAGGGCTTGGTGATGATGAACTCCTTGAATTTGACCTTATCTGAGAAGCACTTTATATTTCCTCCCATTCTAAATGAAAGCTTTGCTGGATAGAACAGTCTTGGATGTAGGTCCTTGACTTTCATGACTTGGGATACTTCTTTCCAGCCCCTTCTTGCCTGTAAGGTCTCTTTTTAGAAATCAGCTGACAGTCTGATGGGAACTCCATTGTAGGTGACTGTCCCCTTATCCCTTGCTGCTTCTAGAATTCTCTCCTTCATTTTAACCTTGGCTAATGTAATTATGATGTGCCTTGGTGTGTTCCTCCTTGGGTCCACCTTCTTTGGGACTCTCTGAGCTTCCTGGACTTCCTGGAAGTCTATTTCCTTTGCCAGATTGGGGAAGTTCTCCTTTATTATTTGTCCAAATAACTATTCCACTTGTTGCTCTTCCTCTTCCCCTTCTGGTACCCCTATAATTCAGATGTTGGAATGTTTAAAGATGTCCTGGAGGTTCCTAAGCCTTGCCTCATTTTTTGAATTCTTGTTTCTTCATTATTTTCTGTTTGTTTGTTTGTTTCTTCCTTCTGTTCCACTCCATTGATTTGAGTCCCAGTTTTCCTCCCATCACTATTGGTTCCTTGTGCATTTTCCTTCACTTCACTTGTTGTAGCCTCCGATTTTTCATCTAATTTGTGACCAAAATCAACCAATTCTGTGAGCATCCTGATCACCAGTACTTTGAACTATGCATCTGATAGGTTGGCTTTTTCTTCGTCACTTAGATGAATTGGCTCTGGGGCTTTGATCTGTTCTTTGGTTTGAGCCATTTTTTTTTTTTTTCTGTTTCGTCTGGTTGCAGCTGTTACATATGTAGTGAGGGGTGGAGACTTAGGTGTTCCCCAGGGCAGGGCAGCCCAGTTGCTGGGTTGTGATGCTGTATGTGGGGACTGGGTCAGAGAGGGAACAAAGGCACTTGCTCCATTCTCTCTTGGATTCCAGTCCCTCCCGCCACTTCCCCCAAGCAGATTGGGCCCTTCTGGTGCTGATTTCTGTGTGGGTGAGCTTGTGTACCTTCTAGGACCCTGTGGGTCTCTCCAACAAACTCTCCTGTCAGGCTGGGAGTCTCTCCTGGCACTTCAACACCCACAAGTGTTTTCAATGGGTGTTTTTAGATTTTATTTCCTTGTGCTGGGGCCCTGAGAGTGAGGTCTGTCTCACTCCCCATTTTCTCCTGTATTATTTGTGCGTGAATGTGGGACCGCCTGGTCAGCCAGCCGCCTTGCACAGCCTCACTGGGTCTGCCCCTTGCCACCTGGTGCACGGGGTCTGCTAGCCGCCACCTGTATGCCTGGGATCTACTAGCCACTGCCTGCGTGCCTGGGTCTGCCAACCTCCACTTTTTCCTGCCATGACTCTGCCCCTCTTACTGGTCTGGATGAATGGTTGTTGGACTTCTCTACAGTTCAATTTTCTATCACTTCTGTTTGTTTTCTTATTTCTAAATCTTTGTTGTCCTTAATTTTGGTTGTGCGAGGGGGCACAGTGTGTCCACCTATGCCTCCATCTTGGCCGGAAGTCTCGAAAGGCTTTGTAAATGGTAATTATATGAATTTGGTCTAATTTGTCATTTAAGACATTTCTTTATTGATTTTCTGTTTGGATAATCTCTCTAGATGGTTATGTTTTTGTCAGTTTCTCCCCTTAGATTTTTTAGTAGTTTCTTTAAATATTTTGGTTCACCCTGATTGGGTGTATATATGTTTTGAATTGTTATATCATCTTGATGTAATGTCTCTCTTTATCATTGTAAAATGTCCACCTTTGTCTCTTATTGCTTGTGTTATCTGGAAATCTATTTTGTTAGATATAAGTATGGCAACACCTGCTTTTCTATGGATGCTATTTGCATGGAGAATCATTTTTCACCCTTTCACTTTGAGTCTATCTTTGTCTTTGAAGTTTATATGTGTCTTCTGAAGGCAGCATATGATGAGGTTTTGTTTTTTTATTCAATCTTCTCCTCTGTGTTTTTTCTTATTGGTGAATTCAGTCCATTTATATTTATGGTAATTATTGATATATGAGGATTTCTTATGTTATTTTAACTTATTTTTATTGTTGTTCAGTTACAGGTGTCCCCATTTCCATCCCATTACTCTCCCCCTGCCCTACCCATCCCCACGTTTCACAGTCAATCTTCCCCTCCTGTTGTCTTTGTCAATGTACAAGGATTTCTTATAGTCATTTTATCTTTTGTTTTCCAGTAGTTCTGTGCCTCCATTGGTTCTTTTCCTCTTTGCTTCTGTATTGTTTTTGTCTGCTGATATTCCATACTTTTTTTTTCTTTCTTTTCTCTTTTACATAAGCTGTGCATCTCAGTTTGTGTTTTTGTGTGTGGTTATCATTAGGTTTATGAAAAATGAAGCTTTATATATACAGTAGTTTTTTTTTCTTTTGAATGCATCTAGTCTTCATTCTCTTTTGCAAATTCAGACCTTTAATCCCTTCCCTTTCATGTTTTTCTTGTCACAAATTATCTATACTGTAAAGTTGTTGGAAGTATTACCCATAGTTTTGTGTTTTGTTCTCTGTTTCAGGTAGTGTACCCCCTTAATTCTTGCAATGGAGGTCTTCTGGTGATAAATTCCATCAATTTCTGTGTGTCTGAAAAAGTTTTTATTTCTCCTTTATTGTTAAAGGATAGCTTCACTGGACATATTATTCTTGGCTGGTAATTTCTCCCTTTCAGAATTTTGCATATTTGGTTATGCTCTCTTCAAGTCTGTACAGTTTCTGTGGAGAATTCTGATGTTAATCTAATAGGCATATATATATAATCTCTTCTTTTTCCTGGTTGCCTTAATAGTTATTTCTTTGCCATTAATTTTTGACAGTTTTAATACAATGTACTTTGCAGAAGGCCTCTTTGAATTGAGATAACTAGGTTTTCTGTTTGTTTCCTGGTTGAGGATTTAGCTCTTTCCATAAGTTTGGGAATTTCTCATCAACTATTTGTTTGAATAGACTTTCTGATCCCTTTTTTCTCTCTTCTTTTGGTATGCCTCTTATTATTACATTGTTCTGGTTGATGGAGTCAGATAGTTCTTGGAGAGTTATTTATTTTTTAAATGATAAGGTCTCTCTCTTCTCTCTGCATCATTTCTAGATTTATATCTTCAATATCACTAATTATTCCCTCTGTTTGGTTGGCTCTGCTTATTATGCTTGCTGGTTCATTCTTGATATCTTTATTGAGTTCTTCATTGCCAGAATTTCTGTTTGATTCTTTTTTAAAGTTTCAATCTCTTGAATAAAGTAATCATTTTGTTCACTGAATTTTTTTAGTCCATTAAACTGCCTGTGTTTTCTTGCATCTCTTGAGTTTTTTTAGAATTGCAATTTTGAATTCTCTGCCATTTGAATTATGTATTTCTATTTCTTGAGTTTATTTTCTAGATTTTTTAAATTTTCTTTCTGAGCCACTTTGTTACCTTGGTTATTCATGGTATTTGATGGATTCCTTGTCTGTCTAGGCATCTGTGTATGAGTAGCGCTTTTCTAGTAGATTAATACAAAGAAGTCTTTCTATTGTTTTCCAGTAGGTGTCCTTGAAACACAACTTGTTTAGCTTTCTTTGTTCTTCTTTAGCTTTTCAGATCTCTGTGGAGTCATGAAAAATGCCCAGTTTTCTCTGGGAATGTGGGCAGCTCCCCCGTGATCTGGTAGGTCCATTTTCAAGGAACCAACCCAATGGGGGGAAGCAGTGGGTGATGGGCTCCCATCATATCTGTTTCATATCTGTGAAATCCCAGTGCTCTTCCCCATAATCACATGCACTCAGCAGTACAACCTCCATGTGTGGGAGGGTAATCAGCTGTGGGGAACCTATCAGGTATCCTTGTTACTTTACCTTTTTAGGAAAGGTGGCATCCTCTTTGCACCTCCACTTGACCACAGAATTAGTCACTAAGTACTCACTTCACTCAGGGAGAAAGTGTTTCTGTAGTAACCATTCTCAGGTTTGCAGATAATGTGCTCAGCACCCAACAAGAACAGTGAGGGGAGGCATGCTCTGAATGTTTAAGGATGGAGGCCTGGCTCTAGGCTTTGTTTTTTTCTGTTTAAAATGCCAATTGCCAGACAATCATGACCGCATCTCTGTGCTTCATGTCTACCCTAGTCACTGGGTTCAGAGGCATCTCGCATTGTCCACTCAATCAGGAATGCTCACTAAATCATTTTTTTCTTCCCAGCTGAAGGGAATGACTGCCACAACCTGATTTCTCCCTTGTCTGGGCTGAGCCCTGCAGTGAACTCCTGGGGCTGCATCTATGACTCTTTTGAGTTCTTCTTTCTTCTCATCTTTGAGGTCTGTTCATATTTACCTACCTTTAGATATTTCAATGTGTGGTTCTTAGATGTATTTGTGCATTGAGTAGGAAATTCTTTGTTTAATTATAGCTGGTCAAATTTTAGAAACTACAAGAGGAGAGACCCATAGCTTTCTCACTCCACCATTCCTCTGACATCATCACAAGTTTTTATGTTAATTCCAAGTTTTTTATTTTTGGAGTTTCCTTATGCAAATAATTATTGCTAGCTTCATTTCAAAAATGGAAAACCTAATTAAACAGGCTGTGTATAAAGTTAAGACTTTTATGAAAGTAATTTATATATAAATATTAATTTTACTAATATATTTAATATAGTCTTTTACTTTAAAAGCTAAAACCACAAAACACTTAGCCTTCCATAAACTCTTTGAACTAGTATATTAGTATTTGACCCATTTTTGAGCAATGGCTCATGAGAAATGGAACTAAAATAACAAACTCTGGGAAGGATATTTTTTTAAGAAAACAGATGCTATCAATAACTGATCTAAAAAAAACAAACTAAGCAAACAAGCACAACAGGAACAAATATGTAGATCATTCAGAGGGTTATCAGCTGGGAGTGGGAAAGGGGAAAACAGGGAAAGGTAAGTAGGTACAGAATAGACAGGGGGGTGTTAAGAACAGTATAGCAAATAGAGTATCCGAAGAAGTTATATGCATGATCCATGGACATGAACTAAGGGAGGAGATTGCTGGAGAGGATGGGGGTACCAGGAAGAGGGGAGAAAAGGGGGGAAATTGGGACCACTGTAATAAATCAATAAAATATAGTTTTTGACAAAGAAAAAAAAGTATTGATTTGGACATTGACTAGTGTGGCTCAGTGGGTTGAGCATTGTCCCACTAAGCAAAGGATTATTGTTTTTATTCCCAGTCATTGCCCATGCCTCGGTTGTGGGTTCCATTCCCAGTAGGAGGCCTATGAGAAACAACCAATCATGTTTCTCTTTTGCACTGATGTTTCTCTCCCTCTTTCTTCCTTCCCCTCTCTCTAAAAATAAATAAATAAAATCTTTAAGAAAAAAAAACAAATGCTAAGGAAAATGACAATCTTCTTTGACTAGATAGGATCCTGTGTATATGTGACATCTAGAAATGACAACCAAGGATATGGGAGCAGAAATATAAAAGAACCTTACTAATGAACTTCTTATGAGAGACAAGTATATATTCTCACCGCTTAACTCATTTTGATTTGGAGATACTGTTCCTTGACACTAAACTTAATTCAACTGACAAATAGCTATTTACTGGGAATTTCTATCAAATGTGTCTTCTAAATTCATTTATTTGAAACACCAATCTTGAAATATTATAAAAAACAAGATAAGATCAGTCTGCCATGATTTTATTTTAATGAGTACATTGCCGAACACTGAATTTCACAAGACATTCACATATTTTAATACTTTATCTTAAAACCTTGTAATGAATTTTATACGATTCCCTGTTAAACTGGATTATGGACTCAATATTCTTGTTTAAAATATATATACTAATATTCTTTCTGACATTCTATTCCCAAGATTTTTCAAAGGTTTCTATATTATGTATAATATTTACAAATTTCTTTATTCTCTGCAATGTAATTTGATGAACCAAGAGATCTGAATGAATTTGTAGTAAATAATAGACTTGTTAAGTATCTTCATCTATTAATGGTTTCAAAAAAGAAGCTTGCATGTGTATATAATAATGCTGACAAGGCTATACATTTAAATTTTTATTTCTGTAAGATTTTGGTAAGAAGATATCATTTTAAGCATCATTTGTTGACAGTTAAGTTTTGCTGTTTTCTATGGTTTAAGGACAGAATTGTTAACTGCAGTAGAAAATCCCTGCTTATAGAGATAGAATAGAGTTAATCAAGAATTGATATAAGAAAAAATTCCCAATTACACAGTTCCAGATGAAATCAGAAATGCTGCATACTAGAAACTAAGACTTTAAAAGTGTTTTTTTTGTATTGCCAAATTTATTCTTAGAATTGCTGTAGAGCTTAAGCCAAAGTATCCTCTTGTGCAATAATATAGGCATCAGTCTCTAAATCTAGTTACACTCAGCTGACAGGTAGTTATTTAGGGAGACCATCTAAGGGAGTGATTGGAGTCCCATCTGTTTAAGGACTGGCTGCCAGTGATAACAAAAGATAGGGAAGATCCATCATTCTAAATGGGGGATCAATGACTGAGAACATACTGTAGAAAAAAAAAAACAGGAGAATGTTATTTTATATTGGGGAAAAGTTAGAACAATATCGACTCTCTCTAAGTCATGTAGAATTGGATTTGGGACACAATTTTTTTTTTCTTCTTTTTCAGCAAGAGGGGAAAGAAGGGAGAAAGTGAGGGAGAGAAACATTAATGTGTGAGAGAAACATTGATCAGTTTCCTCTCACATGCCCCCAAACAGAGACTTGCCCCCACCACCCCACCACTGGCATGCTCCCTGACCAGGAATTGAACTAGCAACTTTCGCTTTGTGGGACTGTACCCAACCCACTGAACCATGACAGTCAGGGCAAGGCACAGTTTCTATTGATTGTTCCATGGAGCTTGTTAAAGTCTTTCAAACAGCAATAAGACAAGGCACTACAAGTCTCTACCTATCATTAAAAAGAATAAAAAGTATGTTCATTGATTCACTCTTCAGAGAAAAACAAAAATGTCTATGTTGTGTGACTCTCAAATCTCTCCTTTATTATCTTTTAAGGTAAAACATACAACATGCAATTAATACTCAAACACAGTTTTTTTTTCCCATCAAGCAAATGGTCTGTTTACTTGAACATGTTATAGTCTAGTCAATCATGGAATCATAGACTAGTACATTAGGCAGGTACCCAAAATATCATTGGTAAAATATCAAATTCAATGTGACCTAAAGAAGCTAAATGACTGCCTACAAGATTAAACAATCATATATAAAAAAAAGTGGTTGGTCAAAGGCAAAGATATAACTGGAAACAAATACATTTTTAATTATTATACTGCTGTCCTATGATGCTATCCCAATTAGCATTTATTAAGTGATTATATATTTGGGAAGATATAATTACTATGACTCAAACAATAACAATTAATGAAGCAAAATCCACTTGGGGAGAATAGAGTGAATTAATACCCATTCTTAAGTGGGTATTAATTTAGAATATTAATTAATATTAAGAAGTGAATTAATATTAATTCTTCCTCTTGTTATACTGCTTAGGCTGAAGAAAAAATTAATTCCTCAGAATTATTTGCAACTAGCATTTTATATGTTATTAAATCTCAGCCAATTGGATAAACTTATGCATGTTTTAGAAATTAACAATAAGCCAAATGCTATAATTGGGTTTTTCTTTGAAAGCATTAGTCAAGGTCTTTTTACCCATCCCTGCGTGTTATGATGCAGGTTTTGATTTTTTTTTTAATCCTACAGAATCCAACTCTAGAGCCAATAATTGTGGTAAGAGCTTCCTCATGCCTACTTTACAGCTGAGGCAATCTGGTAGTCAACAAGTCCCATGGTTTCTCTTCATTGCAGCACGGTGGGCAGCTTCCCTAACCTTCCAGTTTAGTTATATTTTCTGACACATCACTTCTAAATTTTGAAACAGTGGAAAGAAAGTCTGCTCTTCCTACCTTCTAACATATTTTCCTTCATTAAATCTACTATTCTCTTTCTGCTTGACATAGGTTTTGATTTTTCCCCTACCATTAAAGTCTGACATATGAAATTGTTATCCATATCCTATGTTTACTAAAATATTCAAATAAAAAGGTATGAGTTACAACCAATATTAAAAGAGGGCTTCATAAATGAAATAAATTTAAAGTTAGGTATAAAAAGAGCTAAGATTTTGCTAAACTAAGGGATGAAACAATGCCAGTTCAGATGTGAGAAATAATTAAATTTATGGCAACAAGAATAAACTTCTATACCTCTCATTTTCAACCACATACTGCATTCCTGTTCTTTACCAAGTAGTGTGAATACATTCAGCTTGAATTGCTATCAACATGACTTGAACAGAGTGCAGGCTATGTTTGGGAGAAATGATAAAACACAGTTGAATTAATAGGAGAGAATTAAAATAGAGAAGCCCTGAAAAATGGAAGCTATTGAAAAAAATAGTCTTTGAAGGGTTTAAAAAAGGGAGTGACATGATAAAAACAATGTTTAAAGCATTACATGGGCAGTAATATATAAGACAATAGAGAAACTGAACTACAGGGATATTAAGATTAATGTTGCTGTAAAGGGAGGCATAAATACACGATCAAGGTTTTTTAGCAAGGATAGTATCTATAGCATAGGGATTTGTTTTAGTGAGCAGTTAACTTCAGAAGGTAAACATTAATAAAGACTCTCATATAAGGCTCTAATAGACATGAGACCACGTAAATAATAACTTCCATCCTCATCCCAAACTATGGTGTGTTTTAAGGAGAGAAAACACGCCATCTTCTCTCCTTCTCCCAACACTCTCCATTTTAGTAGTGCCCTTAATTTTTTTTCCTGAAGCAGAGCTTGGCTTCTTGCAGACAATTTAGAAATTACCAAAAAGCTGAAAATGTATGCCAGGGAGAATGGCAACCTGAATGGCAGAAATCTGTCCTTGATGGAGTTCTGAGAGAGCAGCATGAGCTGAGCCTGAGAACCTTTGGCCCAGTGTGTAACTCATGCTGAATCAGGTTCCCATCAACACCCACACCAGCACTCTACTATGGGCAATTCTTTTGAGGGCTTGAAGAAAAGACTGATTGGGAGGGGTCTTAAGCAGAAGAGCCTGGGCCATAGGTTAAGGTGGGACAAATTCTGCTGCACTGACATCGGACTTGTCCTTGTTCCAGGGATGGCAGGAGAAATCAGTGAATCAAACAATTTCTTCCATTCACATGCATCCTCATGACTGTGATATGTGAATCTCAAAATATAGTTCTGCTTGAAATGAGGTTGGAGCCCTATGCTCTCTGTGGTGTCTTCGGATAAAGAGCACTTGAGCAGTAATAACCTAAACGTGACCATAGAGATATAGTTGATATATTTTTGTGCCAAACCCTTCTGGGTCTAGCTGTTTGCACACTACACTGAGCAAGATTTTTTTTGACCCATGAAAAAATTGTTTAGGCATTATATATAACATAGCATAACATAACATAAGCTGATTGACATAGAACAGAGGGGGATTGGTGTTATTCGTGACTTGTAATTACACTGATTTGTGGATAAGTCAGTGAACCCCATATAGGTTGAGAAGTTTATACCTTTGTTTAACAAATTAGTGAATGAGTTTAGTTTTGAACCCACTTAGAAAGGAGGCCTGATGCTTACCACTAATTCCCTCAACAAAGATTTACTGTGGCCCTTCTGCATGTCAGACACTGAGTAATAGTAAACAACACTGGTCCATGTCCTCATGAACCTTATACATAATGGAGCAGACAGATAATACAATAGAAAACAAACCAACAAGTCTAACATATGTAGTGACAAGTAAAAGCATATAAAGAAGAGTATGCTATAAAAATGTGAGAGGAGCCCATTAGGGATATAGTGGTTGGCCCTCAGCATCTATTTCCAAACACTCTCTGGCATAACACAGGCTGGGAAACGTGGGTAGGTTTTGCATGCAAACTGGGTTCCACCAGTTAGAAGCTCCAAAATGGGATGTTGAAGGCAAACTGAAGCTTCTTGGGCTATTGCTGCCATAAATCTTAATTGTAGAGAAGTTGATTTTTTTCTGCCTTATAATTCCAGAATCTAAGTCACATGCTTTGTAGGAGTTGAGGCGGTTGGTCAAAAGTAAATTTTGTTCATTGACACCACAATTGTAGTGGTAGATTCTTGAAGTCAGTGTTTCCAGTAATGGCCTCCTGATTCCCCACCTTCCTAATTATGGCAGAGGTGGTGACTGCTCTGGAGGACTGCTAGCTGCTTTTGTGCTGGGGGTATTTGCTGGTGATCTATCTGAGTGCCTCCACCTTTAGACCTCCAAAATTTTCTCAGATAAATCTATTTCTGATTAAAATATCCTGTTTTTTTCTTAAATTTATTCCTGTAGCTGAGGCTTAACTGATAAAGGTACCTCATTTTGGTTGTTTTTTATTAGGAAAAACATTTCTAAAGACATGACTCCATGTTGATAACTGAAGGATAAGTAGTAGTTAAACTAAGTAATGACTGGATAATAGGACTATTCAGGCAGAGGGAGCAGCATGGCCCAAACCCTGACACTGGAAAGAAAATTTCTCAAAATACCAAAGGTAAACTAGGTGATAGGTCTTCATGGGGGACTAGGCAACAATTTACAGTTTAACTTGAGAGCATATATGAGATGGGCTGCATCTGAATCTCTATATAACAGGGGAAGATACCTTTCTGTCTTTGTAATCTTTAGCAAGTTGTTTATTATGCACATAGCATTTTAGTTTAATGCTTATTCAATTTAAAAATTTTTCTTTTCCTTCTTTTGTAGAAAAATTTTCTGGCTTGGCAGGAAATTAGTGATTAATTTTATTTCACCAGCAATATGACCTTTAGATATCTTAAGTGCATATTGCATTCAAAAATGTTTATTCAACCTTCAATAGATTCAATTCAATCTATTCACCATATCTCTTAACCTGTCATATAATATAATTTTTTCTTTTTTTTTCTATCCTGCATTGTAAAAAAAAATTGTGATCTACTTTTGAATATCTTTATCACTAAATCTAGTCTGCTTTTAATCTGCTTTTTGAATTGTTTCTATTAGTACATATATTTATTTTTGCAATCTATTTGATTTTTTAAAACTTGTTTTGTCATTACTTAAAGTTTTCCTTTGGCATTACTTAAAGATCCTTTCAACTTCTTTTTTAACTTTTTAGAATATAGCAAGAATAATCTCTCTTGCTCTCATATTTTGTTCTGTTAACTCCAATATAAATAACCATTACAGATCTGTAACTGCAATTTTATATTCATTTTTAATTCAGATGTCTTATTTCTTTGTGG
This sequence comes from Anoura caudifer, assembly GCA_004027475.1. Lineage (NCBI taxonomy): Eukaryota > Metazoa > Chordata > Mammalia > Chiroptera > Phyllostomidae > Anoura > Anoura caudifer. Next base: position 22,469 of record PVKU01003102.1, read on the forward strand.
CTTAGTAATATTTTGTATTTAATTCTTTATTTTTTGAAAATAATATTTGTGAGAATTCTTAAGAATTCTGTGAGAATGAAAGTGTGTTTCTCCAGAAACTGGAGTTATATTGGGCAGAACATATTAAAGTCACAACTTGAGGATTTTTTTCCTGAGTATTGGGAGTTTGGGCTGCATATTAAATACCAGTTATCACAAAATTCAGCATCTCACAAAGTTTCTGAAGGTCAATAATCTGGGATTATTCTGTCTGAGGGACACTGGCCTGGCATCTCTCACAAGGTTGCAGTCAAGACGTTGTCTGGAGCCACCATGTTCTGGGGGATTGACTGGTGCTGGAGAATCTGGGTACAGGAAAGCCTTCTTGCTTGCCTATTGGCTGGAGACTTCATTTCTCTGGAACATATACTTCCCCACAGAGCTGATCTTAACATAGAATTTATATTCTCCCCAGAGTGAGCAATATAAGAAAGAGAAAGGAAAGAGGAAGAAACTTTTATTATCTGGACTTTGAAATTACATACTATTGCTTCCATTTTATTCTATTTATCAGAAGTCACTACGTCCAGCCCATGGTCAAGGGGAAAACAAATTAAGTTCTCTCCTTTAAGGGAAAGAATATCAATTAATGAATGGGCACATTTAAAATAGGTTATGAATTTAATTGATGGTTGACTAGTCATTTTACCTCTCAGCCACAGTTGTTTTTCTTGCTGTATTTGTCCAAAGAGGATTTTCTTGGTGTCATTTGAAAGTAGAGAGTAATTTAGATAGACAAAATTCCTATTTATATTTACAATATAAGTGTGGTCCTTTGGGATCATTTACTATACTCTCCCTTCTGTAAGCCACTTGGATTTAATTCATTATACTTACATTTCATTAAATCATTGAAATTATAGTTCATTTCCTAAAGCTTGGAAAATATTTTCTGGCAAAAGCAGTGTTCCATTTATTTCTAAGTTTCTACCTTCTCTTATATTTATCTTATACAATATATCTTTCTAGTTCTTCTATGCTTCCCAAATGATTTTGTGTTTTGAATCATCTGGTACTTTTAACTTAATAATAGACACAATAGAAGCTGCAAAAATAATTCAAGCAGATACAGGTTTATGTAATTCCACTTCTCCATAACAGAAGTGGGGGGGCAGATAGCAAAAAAATTGCTAGTAAAAATGGAAAAGTCAAGTTTTCATAAAACATTGCAAATTAACCCTAGCAAGCATTGCAGCAATCTGATACTTATTTATTCCAAAAAATGATGATTGGACCTAAGTAAGAAAAGTCAGGAATTGGGGTGTTTTAACTGGACTACACCCTCAGCTTTGTGGTAGCCATGAAAGCCAGCAGGCCTGTCACCACGGTGGTGACACCAGTAGCTCTGATAACCATCAGCTGTAAGGTCACTGGAGGGAGCAGACTATATCAGAAGTCTGTCAAAAATTTTCATCTCTAAAGTATTGTCATAATTTGACCCATCTTACTGTTTCCTGGAAAAGCTTCATTTACATGTATATTTTATATTAATATCTGAGTATCTCATTTTTTCCCAGAGGAATTGCTAATGGTATTATTTTTAATATCAGTTTCCTGTTTGTTACTAGTATTTAGAAATATGATTGAATTTTGAGTGTTGATCTTTTATTCTGAAAAGCTGGAAACTCACTTATTAATTCTTTTTTTGTTGTTGAATTTTATTTTTTTTATTTTTTTACGTATTCAACCATAACATCTGCAGATAGGGATAGTTTTATTTCTTTCTTCCTAATCTGAAAGACTCTTATTCCCTTTTCTTGCCTTATAATGCTGGATAATGCTTTATATATCAATGAACAAGAATAGTTCTAGAAATGCACCCACAAACCCAGCTATTTGAAGTTCCACAATTTTCAATAGCAATTTGTGGGAAATAAAAACCTTTTCTATTAGAAAAGGATGGATACTGAGACAGCTGTATAGCCACATAAATAAAAATTAACTTTGACCTTTATCTTACCCTACACAAAAATTATCTTGAGCTGAAATTATGAACTTAAACACAAACACTAAAGACACAAATCATCTGGAAGAAAACCTAGAATAATATGTTGTCAACATTTGGGTAGAAAATTTTTATTTGAGAGGACACAGAAAGCACTAATCATAATAAAAACAAACTGATAAAGTAGACCTCATCATTTTTTAATTTCATAAAAATGTAGCAATAAAAATGAATATACAAGCCATAATCTGAGACAATACAATACATATGTCTAGCCAATGACTTGAATGTATAAGAAAACTAACTCAATAAGGAAATACGCTATTAATTTAAAATAGACAAAATTTAAATAAAACAAATTTAAAATTCAAAATAAGAAATGATTTTGAAAAAAAATGGTTATAAAATGTAACATGTATAACAACCACAGGAAGAGGGTGTTTATTGTTAGTCAGGAAGAAATTAAAAACTAAGATCACAAGATCACATTTTGTAAACATTAAAATTGCTAAATTTAAGAATATTAATTTTACCCAATGTTGGTAATACTACAGAAATAACATTATCATGATAGACATCAGGACAGTGTTTACTTCTGGGGCAACAGAGTCTGTCTATATGGAAGCAGAAAGAAATTTTCTGGGATAAGGAACATATTTCTCAATTGAGGTTTGGATATTATTGGTGTATGCTAGGCAAAAAATTTTAAAGTCTATACTTGTGAATTTTACTGTATGCAAATACCTTAATAAAAATGACACTGTCACATGTACTGATGTGGAGTAAAATTGCTATCCATTCAATTTCTCCTAAATCCAAACCATGAGTACGGTAGATTGGGCAGTGACGACGTGGCAGTGTTGGGGTGAGTGAGAGAGAATAGCAGTGCTTTCTGAGTTCTAAATCACTAACAGGACAGTTGAAATATGTGAGGTTCACTGGAGGAAGACTTCTGGTTCAAAAGATTATTTGGGGAGTATGTTTTTCCTGCAAGTATCTCTGATTCCTAGTTAAATTAGGCATGCTTTATGAACAAAGTTATGTGTTAAAATAGTTTTGAGGATAGTACAAAGGACTTAGAAAGCTAAGAACCCAGGCCAACTGTGATAATTAACTATCTTCTTAACTCAAAAATTCCTCTGCTTCTTTTTCCCCTAGTCCAGTCTTTCTGTGCATGCTCAAAGGCATCATAATCCTTAATATCATCTCTAAAACCACAGGGCATTATGTTTCTGCTGTGGATCTAATATGACATGTAATATGAAGTTGATCAAGTTTCCTTTATTAAACTAGGATGTATACATTTGTAGTATCATAGGACAAAGTCATATTGAAGAACATTAGAGCTAGGGAGGAACATTATTAATGGAAATAACATAATAAGTGGTTTTCCTAATTATTGTACATTCTCAGGCAACAGCTTCTATCTCCTTGAATTTTGCTCCAAAAGCTGGGCTTACCTGGTCCATACCACACCTGGTTCAAACCTTACCTGTTTTGGAAATATAAAACTCTAAGTCTTAACTCACTACCTCCCATGAAGTGGTAGAACCTCACATCAAAAGTCAGAACACTGTTCCTGACACTAGTGTTCTGGGTCTCTCTTACTACCCTCTAATGAGAGAAAAAAGTGCTGCCTGTAAGTTAGCTTTTGTTGATTTTGGTTTGTTTCTCCCATTTGAACCATTATCATTGAAGTTTTCAACTCAAGAGAATTTTACCAAAGTTTGATTTGATGAAGTTCTATTTTTTCTCAGGTGTTCTGCTTGTTGCAGGCCTTCCAGAACATGGATCACTTTCAACAGATTCTTGACCCTCTTTGAAGCATTTGTGTCACACGTTTATTTGCACTGCACTCATTGCATTGTCCCTGAAATCCTTCTGAATCATCCAAACAGTTTCTGCAGAGGAATGTTCAAGCTTAATGCAAAATTTGATGCAGATTCATTGTTCTACACACTCGGTCATTTTGCATATAATGATCACACAGTACACATGCCCACTCAACAGAGTCTACCACCCCCACTGACTAGTACAGTGAAGTCATCATTGTTGACACATGCACATTCCAGTCCACTCTCCTTGGCTGCCAGGTTACATCAATGTCATGCAAACCATTCTTGTTATATTGACAATGGCTGGACTTTTTAGAGACAGATGATAGATTAGATAGATAGATAGATAGATAGATAGATAGATAGATAGATAGATGACAAATGGATACAAACTCTAGTTAAAAGAACATCTGGAGATCTGAAGACTTGTTACTTCTGTGGATAAGTTACTGCTCCTACCGATTCTCTGAGTTCTGGGCAGTTAACAAACATTAAAATATTTTTAGACCTGTATCCCCATTGTCTTACCTGTTCTACAACTTAGTTAAGAGGGCTCCTTGGGGAAACCCTGGGAGAAGAAAGTCTCACTTTTCTGATATGCTGCATAAATCTGGCTGAAATCAACTAATCCAAGCATCCAATTAGGGAGAGTGACATCTTTACTTTTATTGGATTGGCAACAAAGTCCATATGGATTTTTCCATAAAATGAAAGACACATTTTCCATTTTCACCCATAACTTTATTGATTTGAATATTTTCAGTATGTCAGCTATCTCCCATGTGGTATAATTGTTCTCAATTGATATCTCAATTTGATCACTATCAACTTCAATTGGTGTATCCAAACATGGAGCTTGTTCAGAAAGAAATCTCCAGTATGAAACTTTGCAATCCACTTTTGACACATTTGATCAGTCACAACACCTTCTCCATACATTGTACAAATCTTTTTTTCTTTGTATTTTAGTTAGTTTTTACCTTTCTAGAAATAATAAAGCATACTATTAAAACATTGCATGTTTTACCATCTAATAAAAACATTGCATGTTTTCTACCATCTTCAACATAAAATGGCTATACAAAAATTCACCTATTTTGATAAGTTTTTCTTTAATTCATACTGATATGACAGCTGTCACGATACAATATGACAAAATTGTTTTTAATGAAATTAAATACAACTAAGCACTACTAGATCCATCTTATAGAAAGAAACAAAGAAAACTTTTGGCCAACCCAATATTACCGTGGCAATTGTGCATGCTAGTCAAGTAGTGCGAGTCCATAAACCTGGCTTATTTCTGTATAAATGTCAGTGTTTTGCCATTACATCACTATCCCACTGTGTTATATTGAAAATACTAATTACAGTTTTGAAATCTAATACATAAACATAAAATTATATAGCTTCATTTGGAACATAAAGATTTTGCCTTTGCTTATATTTCAGGAGAGCATTAGATTTCCTGTTTTGTCAACTTTCTACTAAATGACTGTTTTTTCATTTTTCTCCCTTACATTAGAATTGTGTAACACCCCTCAACAATGTATATACATCCCTTATTTTATTATACAAGTATTTAAAAAACATTAAAGCAATATACTACAGATAGGTAATTTAGGAATAATTTTGGATTTACCTCGTAACACTATCAGAATAACTCAATATGACAAAAGACTGAGCATTGCCGTGTGGCTTTAGTGAAGACTGACAGTAAGGTCTGCTTCCGTTGCATTGGTCTAATTCATAATTTGAAGCTCTTCAGGCTTGTTTCAGGCTGATATCTAGCTTTGTGAGCTCTATAGGGAAAAGGTTTGTTAATAAAATTAGCAGTCTACATAAAGTGAAAGACTATTTCAAACTACTTAAGATAGTAAGTGTTTTAGAGTGCTCAAAGAATTTTTGAAGCTCCCATTTGATGTCAAATAATTGAAATGCTAATCTGAAATAGTTGTTCTCTAAGTGGCAAAACAATTCTACCAAGGGATCTACTAAGTAAGCATTCTTCCCATCCCAAGATGTACAGTATAAGCATGATGGCATTAAATTAAAACTGTGCTTTAAAAGTATCTGTAGTTCACATATTACAATTTAGAAAGAAAATTTATTCAATTATTTAAATTAAGTCTTTACTGTATTGTCAAAATGAAAATATTATGCACACACAATTTATTTACGTTTTTAAAATCTCTAGCTTGACTTGACATGATTGATTTGATCTTGATGTTGTATAGTAGTATATTATAGAACATAATATTTATGACATTGAACTACATGTTTTAAAATGAGAATAGTCTTGTCAAAGATATTTTAGTATCAAGTAATATAATAGAACTGTTCTCTTCATTTTCCTAAGTAAAGTTGCAGATTAGTTAAAGCCTATAATTTTGAATTAAAAAGCAAATAACACAACAATAACAACATGTAATATCCAGTAGAAATCAGGATAATATAAAGTTATTGATAATTATATTAAATAACACAATTATATTAACAACACTGTATAATTAATAATTATATTAATAAGCTTTAATAAAATTTCCAATTAATTTGAGTGATGTGAATTATATATATTTTAAACATATATTAAAACAAAAAGGGAAGCTGAATATCTGATCATAGAAGTGATGGGGGAGCTCAAAAGTTGGAACATTTTAGTTTTAGGTAATAGTTAAAAAGCTTAGTAGTTAATGCATGTAAAAATCTATTGTTTCAGAAACTGAAAATCCAGCTCATTCTGACTCCAGGAGACCACAAGCAGTCCAACCTTTGTGCTTCTGAGGAGACCATAAGCAATCAAGATGGTATCTGAGCCTCTATGTTCTAGGAAGAGACATCCAGCCTCCCAGGACACAAATGAAGAAAATCGCCCAAGACACAGGACACAGGACCAGATAGGGAATCACTGGTAACCGCCCCCATGCTCCCATCTTCTCAGATCCTTGGCCATCTGAGAAAAGTGGCCTTAAAGATTCAATCCCTGTCTCTGCTTATTGGTTCTGGTAGTGACAGGCAGCACAGATGCAGACTTTTCCAGTTTCAGAGGTAGATTGTATTGAATTATGGAAGCAGGAGGATGAGATGGAAAGTGAAGAAAGCACTTTAGATTCTAGTGGATAGCATAACAGCTTCCATTCTAGAAAGTTATTAGCATGGCAAGGGCTCTGTCAATCATAATCAGAGTGTGATATTGTGGCAAGCATTATCTCTCCTTCAAGAATTGATACAAAGTAAGACCATTTTACTAATAAATCCTTTGTTACAATATAATTTTTGCATGTTTTTAACTTGAAATTTATAGGCTATGCCTATTGAATTGTATTCTACATTCTAACAAGTGTACCACATGTTCTTCTGTAACAAGGAGTGACTAAATGGTCTTACATATTTTTCTGTAGTAACAGAACACATCTTTTGATCTTTGTATTAGTTTTTACTCTATTAAACATTGTTTCCATTCCCTCCCCTCTTGTTAAAGGAGCATCATATAAATAAGCATGTTTAATTCTTAATTATTTTTTCTAACTTAAACACATAACAAAAAAGTATAATATAACACAATATAACATATCTGGGTATATATTTACATAGTTTCATTATAAGGGAAATCAATTTTACAATAATTATGTGATTGGTTAAGCCTACAAACTAGTTAATGGCAAAGATAGATCTCAATCCCAATTTATCTGATTTTTAACTTGTGCCTTTTTCAGTGGCCTTACTGTTTTAAAAACCAAGTGGACTCCCCTTGGGACTGTGCAATAAGAATTGAGCCGTACCCTGAAATGAGGAGGGGAAGGCAATGGGAAAATATGAGTTCCTTCTTACTGGAGGGGTCAATATGATTTTCTTCAGATACATCTCTTACAGATAGGATCAGAGTTTAATCTGTGAAGAATTAATCTGCAAGTCAAAACTTAGATAAAAGTCTATGAGAAAGAATATTCTAACTAAAGGTGTCAAAAAATTAGAAATAGCAAATTAAATCACCAAATCAATAAAAAAAAAGGACTAATAAGAGTTTACTGTGCATATAAGAACAGTTTGTGAACTGAGAACTTTCAAAGTCAAAACTCACCTGAAGCTTCAGGATGTGAAGTTACAGGACAGCTTATAGAGAGATAATGGGGGAGCTGTTTACCCTTCACAGTGATTTTTATGGTGAGGGTTTCCAGATGGCAAGAGGTTGGTAAAAAGAGATTCTCTTACACCATTTTTAAGAAGATGACTTAGGTTTATTTTATGATTATTATATACATTCACAAGGATGACAATGTAAAGGTTGAGAAAGAGTCACACAGTACAACTTGGAAATTCTAAGACAGCCTTCTAGTAAAAGATGTTACCTCCAATGCTCCCTGCTGAGGTAAGGTCAGGTTAGCATGATAGAGGGAGAAACAAGCATTATGCTAAGTTTAGAGATGTTAAACACCAAAGATATTGGAGGGAGTCCTCTTGCAGGCTCCTATAGTACATATTTTATTTCTTACCAGAAGCTATGATTACTTAGGACAAGAGAATCTCTCTCTCTCTTTTCCTTTTTTAACAGGTGGGTGTGGGTTTTTATTCTCAGTGCATAACAGTACTGATTTCTGCTCATCAGCAACAAGCTTTATTGCTTCCAAAAGAGTATCTCTTTTTTGCATCTTTTAAAACTCCTATTCTTCCTGTCTCAGTGGAACAACATATTTGAATTTCAGATTTGTCAGTTTATAACATTTTTTTCCTAAGAATCATATAAATGCATGCAAAACAGTGTACAGAGAGCTTCAATAACATCAGAATGCAAATGCAGATGGGGCGTGCTGTTAAGCCACACTGAAGACTTAGTAACACACTCTGGGGCACACATTGATTCGATGTCACCATTTGCTTATTGATGTCATGCAGACCATAGTGGCCCATCTTTCGTTTTGCTTCTATTTCTTAGACAAACACAACAATGAAAACAGACACACACCAAAAACAGTGCTTGCTATACTAGTTATTTAAAAAAAAAGAAGAAACTCAATTTTTCTATCTGCATGCTGATTTGAAAAGAACAACATAGTTAGATTTCTTGGCACATATATACGGCTTATTCACAAAGGACATGTATATCTGCGGGGGAAAAAATGAACCAAAGGCCAGTTCAGTCAGGAGGCACTTACCTCCCTCCAACTCTCTTAATCAAGAGAAAAGAGGACAGCAGGCCTAACTGCAGGGCCAGGGAGGTGAGAAGACTGGCAGTGAGCTCAAAAGAACGGTGTCTGGTCTACTCTGGGGAAGGGACAGGAATGGCTTAAGAACAGCATGCATTTCTAAAGGCCTCATTGAAGTACGTGGTCCTTTGTTACGAAAAGTGAGAAGTATGTACTTGGTGATGGTGTCCTGGGCTGCTGCAATGGATAGGCAAGGAAGCGGGAGAGGAAGAAAGCTTTGCCTTTGGTGTTTCAAGGTACATGTGGGTTTACCAAGCCCTTCTGGGTTTTAGGTAATGAGGTAATCGCTGAGATTTAAGTGCATGTGCTCCCCTCTGAAGCTCAAGGGGAAAATGAAACCCAAACATAAGAACCTGTAAATGCCAAAGGGATTTTTAAGTGGTCTCTCTATAACTTTCAGGGATACAAGTCAACTCAGAGGTCAGACGGCACCTACGGGAAGGACGTAACCCTAAAACTGTCAGTCAGAGTTCACACCAGCCTTTCTTTTTTCACACTTAGAGCTTTCTTCCCCATCTTATGTATCACGCAAAACCTTTCTAGGGGAGGAGAAGTCCCAATTCATATCCTTGCATAAAAATTCCCTAAAGGAAACGACGTGACAGTTTGACTTAGTGTATTTATAATTGGTTTAAAACCAATGGACCACAATTCCTTTCTCCAAACTGCCATCTTTAGACATAGGGGGGAAATTTGTTGGGTTCTAGACTTTTTAAGCATAAATTTTGTTGATATGGAATTGAGCAAATTTGTGTTTATGTGTCTATGTTTTTCATACAAGGTTTTTTTTTTTATTTTCTATTCAGTTTCACGATCCAACTGGCAGTGAATAAATATGGCATAAGTTAATGAATCCCTCTCCCCAGATGGTGCTTTGGATTTAAAGACTTTGATGGGGAAAAGGGGCAACTATTATCTTCCATTGCTCTCTTGATAAGTCTAGAAAAATGGAAGTAGACTGGATGACAAAGAAAGCATCATCAAGAAGGGAGATCCAACATAAATGACTATGTATCCCCAAGAAGGCGGGTGCTGGTCTCTCTAGTAACTGGTCATTAGGGTCAGGAACATTGGTTGTATTTTATTTCTTAATGAATGACTAGGAGAGTGGTACCCAAGACATGAACATCTCTTTGGTTGCAAGGATATTCTTATTTGGGGTTGCATATTTTACCTCCAACAAAAGGGGTTTATTTTGTTTTTTGTTTTTAGCTCCTGTTACCCCTGGGGTTCCAAGAGAACTTTTTAAAGATATCCTTTGCAGTCAGAAATCTTCTACTTTAAGTTGTGTGCTCTGAATATTTACTCTTCATGGTTCCTTATCCATGGCTATGCAATCTCTCGTCACATCTCTTCTTGGCTAATTCTTTTCTTTCAGTACAATATCCTGCTGGGGCTCTATGCTCTTTCCACTTCCTGGCTATGATGTGGGGGTTATGTGTTTGACATAAATTCACAGTGATTGAAGAGTGAGAGGTTTACCTTAGCAATTTTGAAAGAATTTTTAAATAGGAATTTTTAAGGTCATGAGAATAAAAGTGTTACTTAGAGCATCTTATCAATGAAGCAACAGAGTTTCAGAAAGGTAAAATACTCATTGCCTATGTAGCTGGTAAGTGGTGACGACATAGCAGGAGAGCAGGGTAACCTAGTGTCCTCCCTTGGCTTCTGTGTGTCTGTCTGAACCTTTACAGGGATGGAGTGAGCTGGACCATCTAAGAAACACCTTTCTTCCATCACTGCAGGCTCAGATGATGCTCTCAGGCTGTTGAAGTGAAAACTCAATCTTCAAATACAAGAGTTGAATGGATGACATATAAAGTTTCTCTTATTTCTGAGAATAGACAATTTTACTCATTTACAACAAAGGGAGATATCCCAAGGAAAAGCAGGAAGCTCAGGGACAAGTATATGTTTGGGACATTGATACTACAAGTAAGCTTAGAATTAGAATAGTTTATATCATAGTTTTTTACTTAAATGAATATGCTGCTAAATAGAACAGTCCAAATCACAACTGGGAAGGAATGAATGGCCCTGCTCTAATCCCTGGGATTGTATGAAGGATCATCAGAAAGAAGAAACAGTGCAAGGAAGAGTTGGGGAAAGTCACAGGGAAGAAGTTGAGGTGGCACCTAAGGCCTAGGAAGAAGTACTGCATGGGAGAGGAGCATACACTACATTCAGAGGTAAGTCGGGCCCCCAGCTCAGCAGGCTGGGAGAAAAGAAGCCTGTGTTTATTCTGTAATCAGTGCCACAGGACCCAACCAGAAAGAGACTAATTAAAATGCCTGGCGATACCTTCTGAGGTATGTTGAAGTTATTATACTATATGAGTGGATTCAAGTGGTACGAAGTGTAGCAATAGTGAATATTATCATGTTCCACCTAGATTTGCCACTGCATTTTATTAAATGGTTAAATTCATTTTCAAGAGTCAGTCTTTTATTTGCTTGCTTTTTAATAGGTTGCCTGGTAGTGAGTTTGTAGGTGAGAAGGCATCTATCCCTAATTTAGCATTAATTATTGAAGCTTCCTGATAGCTACAAAACTATCATAATATGGACAAACAATATTACTGGGTTGGCCAAGAGGTCATTCAGTTTTTGTTTTTTTTTTCCATACAATGGCTCTGGTAGTGCTTAGTTGTCTTTAACTTCATTTGAAACAATTTTGTTAGATTGTATTATGACTGTTGTTATATCAGCATGCATTTAAAAAATTATCAAAATTGGTGAATATTTGTGTAGGCATTTTAATGTTGAAGATGGGAGAAAATAAGAAAAATTTTTGGAATATTATGCTTTATTATTTCAAGAAAAGTGAAAATGCAACTGAAATGCAAGAGAGGATTTGTGCAGTGTATGAAGAAGGTGCTGTGACTGATTGAACATGTCGAAAATAGTTTGCAAAGTTTCTTGCTAGTATTGATATTTTGGACAAATAATTCTTTGCTGCGGGGCTGTCTTGGCAACACCTCTGGCCTCTACCCACTGGAAGCCAATAGCAGAGATAGCTGACATACTCAAAACATCCAAATCAATAAAGTTATTGGTGAAAATAAAAAAAATGTGTATTTTCTTTTACACAAAAAACTAAATGGACTTTTTGAACAACACAATAGTTTATTCATTTTGACACACTTGTTTTTTTTATTTGGAAATATAACTGAAATCCACTCTGGCCAGTGTGGCTCAGTAGATTGGAGCACCTTCTTTTTTTATTTATTATTTTTTTAAACTTATTTTAATTGTTGTTCTTAGAGCACCTGCTTGTGAACCAATTCATGAATTTGATTCCTGGTGAGGGCACATGCCTAGGTCTTAGGTTTGGTCCCTGGTGGGGTGAGTACAAGAAGCAACCGATCAATATCCCCCTCTCTTCCTTCCTCCCCCCTCTCTAAAACAAACGAGCATGCCCTCTGGTGAGGATAAAAAAAGAAAGAAGAAAGAAAATATAACTGAAATCTGAAATGCAGCAGCAAACAAGTCATACACTGCCATAAATTGTTATTCTCACATCTGTTGCCATCCACATTGATACACATTGAAAATGCTTAGGCCACATGGAACCTCCTTTGAGAGAAAGAAAAGGAGATTATTGGCTGCTTTCTTTCGCTGTAATAATAATTAATCTTTTCACTGAGAAGTTAATTGGCCATATGTAGAAGGTAAAGAGACTATTATAAACTGTCCACTCATGGGACAGATTTCCCTGTGGGAAGCAGGACCTTTAAATCTTCTCAGGCAAGAATACACAGACAGGAAGCAAAACCCCCCAGTGCATTACAAGAAGTGATGGTAAGCAGAACTCCTCCCCCCTATTTTAGTCCCTCAGGTACCAGGTTTTGTGTTCTACTTCATTGGAACACAGCACCATATTGTTGATTGTGTCAAGGAATCATGTTAAAGCTGGCCTCACAGTAATGTCCTCAAAAGGCTCTTCTGTTTCTCCAACTAACTGGTAGCCTCTTGAAGATATGTCCTGTGGTAGAAGTAGATCCTGTGATCTATTATGTAATACCATGCATCCCTTTTAAAAATTAGTTCCCTTGCTCTATAATTAGGTTACACAAGTAGATCAAATATCTTGTAAGCTCCCAGAGTATGGTACTGTCAGAAGACCTGTGGGAAGGAAAGTTAAAATCATACTTAGAATATGTGTTAAGTTTAGTCAAAATGAATCCCTGCCCCTTCCAATGTGGAAAGAAGAATCCAATATAATTAACTCATCAGCAAATGACCTCTTGATCTTTTTGAGAAACTGAATTGGGAGTTTGCTGTTAATCTCTGTTGCCAGAAAGTTCAGCATTAGACAATAATATTAGTTAAATCAGAGCTGGTAACTAGGCTCTTAGAGTCACAGATATCCTCTAGTTCTGTACCCAAAGCTACTGCGTTCATGAGCCCATGTGCCAGCTTGGAGTAGTCAGTAACAGGTAACTGACGTCCCCTAGCTGAGGCATTCTGCCTCCTTGGTTGTTGGTGGCTCTTCTATACTAGATGCTCTCTGGAGGGTGATAATATTAAAAAAAAAATAGCACTGTATTAAAAAAAAACAAAACTTCAAACATATTTCTACCTTGAAAATACTAACAGTAAAGCCATTTTTAAGATTTTCTGGACCAACTGGAAGGGTCCCTCTAGAGTAATCATATCAAATAAGTCTGTATTGCAAATTAGAAATATTTCTGCTAAAATATATTTAAATTATTTTTATAATTTTGCTTCTAAAATAATTTGACTAGATGTAGCATTATGTTTACAGTGGGTTAACTTATTAGCTACCATTTTGCATATTCAAAGATTTTTTTTCCAAAGTAGGAGCAACAAAATCAAATTGTTTTTAAATATTTTGATATGCTAAAAAATTAAAGTAACACTTCTTTATTATGTTATTTTTTTGTAGAACTTTTATAGTTTATATTCTTTTGGATATTAAACTGCTTTTTGTTTTGTATTCTGGAGGCCAAAATTTATTTTTCAAGCCCCAAAAGATTTTTAAAAATTTATTTGCTTGTTTTAGTAGGGCATGCCTAGCTTAGCATCCTATGCTCTGTGTGCCTCATGGTTAAATAATCCCTGTTTGTAGTGATCATGAACCTCTCCAATTTATTACTTTCTTCTCACTAATTACTTACTATTTATTTATTTATGATTTATTTTAATCCTCACCCAAGGATATATTTATGGATTTTAGGGAGAGAGGAAAAGAGAGAGAGAAACATTGATGTAAAGGAGAAGAAACATCAATTGGTTGTCTCCTGTACGTACTCTGACTGGAGATTGAACCCACAACCTAAGTGTGTGTTCCCTGACTATGAATGGAACCTTTACCCCTTTAGTGCATGGGAGGATGCTCCAACCAACTGAGCTACCCAGTATGTGCTATTTACCATTTATTTTATTCATAACAAATTTTCCCCATCCTTTAACATTTAAAGAATATTATTTTCTATATAACATTAAATATATTTTAATAGAGGTTTGTCGACTTTGCAAATTTACTAAAGTTGAATTTTCTCTTTAAATAAATCCCCTTAAAATTCAAAATAAATGATCTCTATGTACTTGGAGAATAATTCACTGCAGTGTACAACTGTTTTCTGAAGTTGGTCACCTTTTATTTACTAGTTCTGAGGGTTTTTTATTTGTTAGAATAAATACTCAAAACTAGAAAGATTTGCTGCAAAAAAAGAGTTGGTCTGCTCCCAATTTTTTCTTCCTTTGACTTATCATTTATTGGTGTTTTTATGATGTAGTTTTGTTGATAGAATTCTTCTAGATGACCTACAGCACCTGTGAAGATTTTCACATATATTATAAAACTGTCCATAAAACTGTCCCTAACACTATAAACCACATATTACTCATGTTCTGAAACTGCAAAGATGAATAGGACTATTTTTATAGGCAGGGTTTGCTTTGCTTTGGAGAAAAATAGAAATGACAGCAGTGTAAATAATACATACTTCTAACAGCAGTTTATACAGCTAGTCAGAATAAAATATACAATTATACAAATTAAACTATTGGGAATTAAATACAAAAATTAAACATTCAGTTAAGTCATTGGGAATTATTAATCTATTATATTTTTGAGATATATGGCTATATATTTACAACTTTTCTCCACCATCCTCCCATTGGGTTTATCATTTTTTATGATGACTAGAATAAGGAGACACCTAACAAGATTTACCCCATGGATAATTAATAAAAGGCATGTCCTTACCTACTATTCCCACGTCAACGGCATGAATAACTGGTTGCACTAGAAACTTACATTGAAAAGAAAAGAATTTATTGGGTACATCTAATACAAGAATTAGAGCTTCCTAAACATATTGTTCCAGAGATTTGTTGCAGTTTTAAAGCAACCACTAGGTGCAACACACTACAGATTATTTAAAAGTTACTCTCCCTTTTTATTTAAAAATGCAAAAAATATAGTATATGGGCCTATAGAAATATGACATTTTGTGCAATTAATATGTTCATCAGACTGTTTAAAATTCTAAGTAATTAATTAAAATTTAATTAATTTTAAGAATCAGATTATTTTTATTAGAATAATATTGTTTTGCCATTTGTTCATATATTTCTTCCACATTCATATAATTTTTAAAAACATGTATCTGAAACATTTCATATATACAAAACAAGAACTGTGTTCTGGAGAGCTTTTAAATAAATAAGCATTGCTTGTAATGTCTATAGTAGTGTGGAAATCAAAGCATAGAGACTAAATTAATAGCCATACAAATTATAATGTAATAGTGTAAGTAACAGTAAGTAAATAGTGTAAAGTAACAGTAAGTAAATAGTGTAATTTAACAGTGTAAGTAAAAGACCAAAAGAAGTTGAAAAGAAAGAATTATTAAAGAATGAGCCAAAGTATGAAGCTATAAATGATGAAAGGAGATTTAATCTAATTACTAAACATGGGGATCATTTTTCAACTATAAAGATGATCTAGGACCAAATACAGAAGCAAACACATGGAAATGGGAAAGTTTAAAGTTTTCTAGAAACACCAAGTTTCATGATTTGGCTGGAGGCAAGTAATGGGCAAATTTTTAGAAACGCTAAATAATGGTTGAACCCTGACTATAAAGAAGAGGAGGGGAGAACATGTAATATTCTATCAAGGATTCCTTTGTATTCCACACCTATGAAAACCCATCACATTGTAGATTTTAATTTTTTTTCTGATAATGGATAGAGTCTAAAAGTAGGCAAAATATATCCTCCTCCATAAAAATATAAAGCTAACTATAGTAGGAAGGCTATGTCATTTCACATAAAACTGTAGTGTAAGACACAAGACAGAAATTCTTACAAGATAAGCACAAAGATATCCTGGTGAAAGAATCAGAAAAAGTTTTTAAAGAATATACATTTGAGATGAATATTTGAAGATTTTAAAAGTTGGTTGAAGGTAGAGGATAACGGTACACTTCTGATCTGGTAGTAACTTACACAAGCTAGTGGGGGTAAACTTCTGGGATGACCTTTCATTAAAACTTGATGGTTCCACAGTCAGTCGGTGGTTCCACATGCAGTGCCCTGGAAGGTAGTGTCAATATAAGAAACATTCAAACCTGTAGAGAATTTTTGGTCAGTTTTTGAGCCAAACTGATGACACTTTCCTGGAAGCAATATCCCAACAGAGTGAGAAATGCTCCGGAGAATGGCAATTTAGCAACTTATTTTATATATTAGAATCAAAGGAGGAGCCCTAAGGGGGTTACATGAAGTCCATTGGTGATAGATTAGAGTAGGCAGGAGAAAGCAGAGCCTGGAAACCTCTGGGATTGGACAAAAGGTAAAATGATAAGCACATACTTCTTTTACAAAGGTGGGTATGGGATAGTTAACAATTAACATAACAATGACAGTAAGGGATCTGTGGTCTCAGCTTGAGCCCAAGAGGCTTGGGAGAAAAGGGTACCTTGGCATTCCAAGAGTATGTTATCATAGATGCAAAAGGCAACAAACAGGCTCAGTTGAGGTAAAGACTGACATTTGTTAAGGAAAAATACTGGCCTAGGACATGAGTACCCACTATGTGTGGGGGGATCTTTGCACCCAGAGCCCCCCATCTGCCACAGATGAGAATAAAACTACCAAGACATGATCTGCTTGGGGAGGAGAGGTGGCTGATCTCTCAAAGGGGAAGGACCAAGAGCCCCTTCCTCAATGGCTTTTATTAGGTTCATAATACACAGAAATACAGGTAAAGCTTATCAATCAATGTCAGGGAGCAAGGATCAAACAGTGGATAACATTTCAAAGAACTTTGAGAGCTTAAGCTGAGCCAGTGTCAGTCAGGTAAGGGAGTTGCAAAAACTTTGAGAGACATATTCATTTCCTCCTCAGACCCTTATCATTTAAATGAGAGCACTCTTAGCAAAGCAGGTTTCACAGGAGTTTACAAATTCTTTCTTTCGCCTGATCACCTGGGAAGCCACTCTGGCCAGCACAGGGCTGCACCACCCTCCTTCATAGTTTCAGGCTTAAGCGGATTAGAACCAGGAAGCAAGAGATAAGGAAGACTTCCCCCAGATGGAAATGGGGACTCAGGCTATGTCAGAATAGCTGGGGGTGAGGGTCCACGACCCCCTCTTTGTTGCACCCCCCCAGTCCTTCCTTGAGAGCCTTCCAAGTGGTCATCCCTGGCTTGGGTTGCCCACCCTTGAGGGGTCTTACCCACTATTAGCTAACCAACCAAGCATTAGGGACCAGATATGGATTAAGCAGAAGCAGTGATCCTGCCAGGGAGATAAGCTTTGTCTCCTTAGTGGCTCAGGTCCTCATGACAGAACAGACCCAGATGAAAGGGGTCTTCTGGGCTCTTGAGAAGCCTAGTAATGGAGTAGGGGTTACAGCTCCTGAAACCAGGTGAAACAGTTCCCAATAACTATGACCTGCTTTTAGTTAGTAAGTTTTCATTTTAGATGGTCCATTGTGCTTTAGACCATCCATAAGCCTGCCTCACAGGCCTTGCCTGTGCTTGTCAGGTTGATATATGACCCCTTTTTTTCCACAGCAGCAAGTTGTTAAATTAGAGTATATCCATATTATGGATTTATTTAGAGGATTGATGGATTTGGATTTAATTCAGTTACTAAGAAATGAGAAGTTGCTGATAATCTGACAGTAACAAAACTTAATTTGTAATCATAAATTTTAATGATTAAAGAATAAACCAGAATGTTAAGAAATCTTATTGAAAATGGTAAAGGTGAATCACAAAGTTCCCTATTCCAAAACCTCTTGCAAAACCTAATAAACTGCTAAAAAATATTCTTTACCACTACTACTAGCATTAGCCATGAGTGCTTGAATTTTTCATAGAACTTATTTTATAAAAATAATAAATAAACAAAGAGAAGAGAAGCTGGGAGTGCAAACTTTAATTAGGAAGTTATATAATGCCTTGGGGGAATTGGAGAAGAATAATTTGCACTCTAAAGAACCATCTACAATTCTCAAAAGTAAAACAAAGTAAAAAGTAAACCAGAAATGGACTAATAGATGAAAAGAAACAATAAATACAGTAGTAAGGAGAATCACTGCTGTGGAAAATTCAAGCAGTGATGATTAGCAAACTTCCCCTGGAGTGAAGAGGAAAGAGAGCCTTAAGATGAAAACCAAGAGAGAGCGTGTGATAAATACATAAGAAACCAGTGTAGCTCAAACATGGATGGAGGGGAGGTGACAATTTAAAAGAGAAAACAACAAAACAAAATAATGGATTGGAACAGAAGGAAATAATCAGTATTAAGTAAAGAAATGTCCCTGAGGTAAAGGAGGGGGTGAAATGGGGAGGGGAAAATGACTTCAAAATATCCAAGTTAATTGTACACAAATTGTCAGAATCTAAATCTCATTTCAAATGACAAGGGAGGGGAAACATTGTTATCCATCAATTGTATTATTATTCTAGTTGTCTTTATGTGTGAAAAAGAATATTTTTAAAAGGTATAAGGCTTCAGAAAACATCCTACGTACTGGTAAACAGGCAAGCTCTTTGCAGGCACAGATAATATTTACCTTATTTATCACTTTATAACCAGCAATCAGTGGGAAAGCTAATAAATAATGGCCTTCTCTACCCCCTTTGTTATATGCTATCGAGGTTTTCTACAGGTTATTCTGCATTCTGTGATAATAAATAGTTGTCACAGGGGAAATACACAATGTTTCAGATGGTGATGATTTCCAGGGAGGAAAACAAGGCAGGGCAATGGAGACAGGGAATGCTGGGAGCACGGGATGGTTGTATTTAATAGAAAATGGCCAGGGAAAACAAATAAGTGAAGTAACGTTTGAGTAGAAATATGAACAAAGGGAGAACTCCAGTCAAAATAGCTTTAATATTCCCTCAGCTTGACTAAAGATTAGAACAGGCTTCTTCCTGCCCCTGAACTCCCTTTCCTTAAAACATATACTCTAAAATCTTATAATTTTAACAACCTATACAAATAATCTTTGAAAGTATGGATGGACCTGGAGAAAATTATTTTTACAGCAGAAACTCGGTTCTTCTCGCCAATGGAATAAAGAGTTAAAGATCAGCGAGTATAAAAGGGTACAAGCAGGGTTTATTGGTAATCCATTCTCTTGGAAGAGAACGGTCCTAGCTAAGGTGGGGGTGGGAGGCTGAAAGGCATACATTCAGGGTAAACTGGAGTAAAGGCAGCAAAGGTAAGGGAGGCCAAAGGCCAGGGTGGCCAGCGTGCTCCTGGCCAGAGAGCCAAGAGCAACAAGCCTGGCAAGCTTCTGTCCTGCTGTAGTTGGCGGGATTGGGGGAGGGGAAAGAAGTTACCTATTGACTGACAGGTTAAGGTGGTGCTAACTTTCCAGGACAAGGGCATGAATAGCCAAAGGTATTGATGAACTTCTTCCTTTAGACATTATGGGCCCTTCTGGGCCTTTCAGTCCTTGGAATGGAAGCACAGTTTCAAAGACTTTCTTTCCCAGAGAATGGAAAAGATACACAGAATTTCAAGGACTGCTGAGTCAGAGGGTGGGACAAGTATCTTTCCTCCTCCCCCCAGCCTTTGTTTGCTATCTATCCTACCTAACATTAGGTTAAGTGAATTAAACGAGCCAGTGAAAGAAAATACCACATGATCTCACATGTGGAATCTGATGAATATAATAAACTAAGGAACAAGATAGTAACAGAAGCTTAGATACATGGAACAGACTGACAGCTGCCAGAAAGGAGGGGGTAGGAGCATGAGATGGTGAAAGGATTAACCAAAGAACTTTTTTGCACACCCAGAAGACAAGGACAACAGTGTGGGGATTGCCTTGGGGTGGGGAGAGGGAGGGGCAGGGTGAGGAAGGGGAAGGTGAGAAAAGTGAAAACAACTGTAACAGTTTAAACAAACAAACAAACAAAAAAAAAACCTTATAATTACAAAACTTTTCTCTGCTTCTTTGCGATGCAAAGCTTCTTGCCAGTTTTTCAATCCAAAATGTCTTTCTCAAGGACCTGGGAGCCATCTCTTTGAAATGTGATTAACGAAGAAAGTAAGTGCCCCCATCTAGACTTCTCTGGGAGGGTTGGAGCCTTTCTTGGACAGATAGCTGCTCCAAGTTATAAAACTGCCTCTTGGCATGAAGACAGAAGGTTTATTTTCAAAGGTTCTACATATGGAATTTTTTATATTGGCATTTGGAAACCAGTGCTAAATACAATTTAATAGTAATTGGTAAAATACACTCTATTTCTTATTGTCCTGAATGCGGTATCAGGATATGAATGCGTTTTGATAGGAATACATTTTCCTTAGAAGGTTAAATCTCTGAAAGAAGAGTCTCAATATTAGGAAAACAGCCGTATTCAGGTGCAGACTCAATAGGTAAGCAGTGTGGTGTGGGGCTGTGGGAGTAGTCTCCCACCCAAATTTCCTCCTCACATAACTTTGCATTTAAAAAATAAAAATGTGAATGCAACTATTCAGATGCAGACAGTGTAAAATTTTAACTAATTTGAGCCATACATAGGAAAATTATAATTAAGTTTGGGTCCAGGTTAAAACGACATAAAGGTAGTTTATTTGAAAGACAGAGGAGCTGAAATAGTTTAACATGAGGCGCTTTATGGAGAAAAGGCTGAAAGGGGGTTACATGTGAAACACTGTGGGCACGATGGTGTTGAGCACTCGGAGTAGTTGGAAGCGGATTAAAAGGTTGGAAGGGAGAAGACGGTACAGTGCGGAGAGGGTCACTAAGGAAAACATTTCCTATGTGGCAGTGTTACAGTCATCCTGTCCAAAAACACCTGCTTTCAGCCTAGGGCATCAAGTCATTCAGCATAGTTACCTAGTTGCCACAGTCAGAGCATATTAATACCACTGCAAGACATTTTCTTGGACTTCATTATGTTATAAAATTAATTCTAATGATTCAGTAGCATTCACTAAATTATTACATGTATTCAATAAACATGCATTAGTATTTCCCCCAGCATAAGGCTGCAGATGCCTTCTTATAACATAAACAGCATTAAGAAATCCTGTAGCCTAATGATCTGACCTAGAATCAGTTTCGGCCTTGCCTAAAGTGCATGCACTTACTGGTAACCTGTTGCATGGGCTAGAGCAGCCCTCCTAAAAAACAACACACACCTAACAACAGTTTGTGCTGTGAGGCGGAGGGCAGCAGAAGAAGACCCCCTTGGAGCATCGACTTCTAGGCACAATTTACTGAGTCAGTATACCTGTCACCCAACTGCTACGAGTATTGGCTTCTCAAGGCTTCTCCAGATTATTGCTCTCAGCTAACAAGAACCACCTCCACTGGGAACTTATCCCCTTACCCCTCCAGGACTGCCCAGTGCCCAGCATAGA
Organism: Anoura caudifer; assembly: GCA_004027475.1. Classification (NCBI taxonomy): domain Eukaryota; kingdom Metazoa; phylum Chordata; class Mammalia; order Chiroptera; family Phyllostomidae; genus Anoura; species Anoura caudifer. Next base: position 44,360 of record PVKU01003102.1, read on the forward strand.
CTGATACATGGGTTCAGAAGTCTAACTTCCTTGCCTCAAGAGGAGGGAGGAAACTGCAGTGCTTACAGGTTGAGTCTTATCCTGCGGGTCAGTCCAAGGCTGTGACTTCATCATTTCTCATCTTTTTTCTCCAATTACAGCCTGCTCTACCCCATTATTTAAGGGCTTATCCTGAAGAACACTATGCTCCCTCAATTAATCTCCTGTACCACATCTCAAACCCTGTTCTTAGGGACTTCACCTGAGAAGATGATTTTTCATGTTTTTTGTGGACCCACCACATTAGCACATCATTTCCTACTTGCAACAGGAGACACGCACCCACTCCAAGACTTCTGTGTTGCAATTGGGGTACAAGATACTCCAGGGCTCATTTAGTATCTGAGAAAAAGACTTGGAAGTAAAATGTAGTGAGTTAACACCCTCTGGGTCAAACTTTGGCTAATCGGGGAGAGGCTGCTACAGATGAATTATTCTTTCTTCCTTCCCTTCTCCTGCTCATGATTGAGATATGGGAGTCTGTATTTTGCTCCTCTAAATACCTTCCTAAACACAATGTGAAATCAAGCAATCAGTTTGTCGAAGGTGGGTCTCTCTTCTATCCTCTCTCACTCTCTCTCATCTCTATCTTTATATCTATCCCTCTCTTTTCTCACTTTTCAGCCAGGATACTTGACTAAGTTATAATCTATGATAAAATTTATTTTTAGAAATTTTTGTGAGTTTAAGAATTATATATTTTCCCCACAATAACCATTGCTCTACATATAATAAAGAGGGTAAAGGGAGAAATAAAAATAAAATTGTTGGGGAAAGAAATTTTAAAATTGAAAAGAATTAAAGGAAATCAGGATATTAAGAAAGTGACTCTCAGACATGTGGAGAAAAGAAATGTGTATACCCTGTAAAAGAAAAATCAAGAAAAAATGTAATTCTCATTGTTGGAAATCAAATTGATGTTGAACTAGGTTCAGACACAGGTTAGCATGACTGAGGATAGCTGGCTCATTGGACTCCTTGGGTGAGAGATGAGCAGTCTTCTGGGTAAGGACACATTTTTATTCAATGGAGGATCATAGTATATAGTAACTTACATACAAACATAGAAACGATGCCTCTACCTGAGAGAGATTCCATTCTGAGTACAACACGGTGTCTATCACTCAACTCATAAGAACGTACCTGAGTCTTCTGAATATTCAGAATAAAGAGAAGCATAACTTTGCATTTCTTTGTAGCCTGTTACGAGTGCAGCACCAAAGAGAATTAGTGCAAACTTCCTGTGTTTGGGGGTAACAATGACAGCAAGTGGGGAAACAATAAAAGCTGAGTTTAAAGGCTTATGGCACAAGCTACAGATATAAGGATGCAGGATTGGGTATCATTTTTAATACATTTTCAGGGGAAATGACTACAACCATTAAGTGGCAGAGATAATGACTTTGGATAACTTTGAAAGCATCTTCAGTTTCTAAAAGTATATTTAAATTTTTTTATTTTAGTAATTTTGTTGTTTTATTATTCTTATTTTCTGCTCTGTAGCAAGCATTTGTCCTCTAGATTGAGCTGTATGCTAAGAATCTTTTGACCACATGAGAGGCCCAAAGTGTCCACTAAAAACCAGTAAGTAGCAGTAAAACAAGAGATAGGATGGGAATGATGGAAGATGATGGATATCTTGTGAAATATGAGAGGAGTTTTTATAAATATAGTGAGACTGCTGTCAAAGAGTTCTACCAAGGGAAAAAGAAAGACATATATCATGAACAGAACTCATAAAAAATCAAGTCAAAGAGAGAGGGTGTAAAGGAAACACCTTCAACTTTCTTACAGCGATTGCAGTTTTTTATTTGGTCCTTTGGAAATGTCTCTCTGTAATTTTCTAACACATTTGCATCAAAGAAAGAAGATTGGATTGCTACCCAAAAGAAGGAGAAGAGGGAGATAAGTGACACTCTTGTCAGGTTTTCATCATGAAGTCTGAAATGTGAAAATCCTTGTTCCTGTCAATCAGAGGTAACTAACCTGAGGTAAGCATGGGAGCCCAAGCTGCTGGAGTCAGGACTGTTCGTAAGCAGGAATCCTTGGGTGCAGCTGCAGGATTTGGAAAAGTGACACTTAGGCTAATGAGGCAAAACAGAATAAAGGCCAAAGTCACAGCAGAGAGGGTCTTAAATGCACAGCTGTGTCAACTGCTGTCTCTTTTTCCACCTGCTCTTCAATTGCATGTGAAATTTTTCTCTGCGCAGTTTGTTTGCTTCTCTACAGGGTACCCTAACATTTTCCAAGTACAGGCCAGCTGCTATTGATTATTTATTGTGAGCACCCTGTATCGGATAAAATTTATTTTTGTCCTATCAGTGGGCTCTGAGCTGAAGTTAACTGTGTTTGTCAAATCCCAAAGTTCACGTACGATACAACAACATCACACTAAGTTATAAAAGTCCACTTTAACTGTCAAACATGACTTGGCTTGAAACAATATGCAAACACACACATCATTTATTATAGGAGTATATAATAGGCAAGACATGTATGGAAATTTTAAAGGAGAATAAATGAAACCATTTTCTTTCTGAGGTTCGGAACAAGTTGAGTAGGTACCATATCCATGAGTAGATAGATGGCTATCTTGCTGTTAATGCTGATTTGGAAATGTGGCTTTTGGTTACAGCCAAATGGGTACACACATACTTAACATCATTAGAAAGACTTCCTATCTTAGTCAGAACCAGACAACTTGGATTTTTCATGGGGTGAGGGGCCCAGTATTTTACCACATAGCTCACTCCAAAGAATACGCACTTTCTATAGATTCTATAACAATAATGATCATGTAATACAATAATAATGACAATAAATATTATTAAAACAATAGCAACAAAAATATATTCTCATAATGTCCCTTCAGAGCTTGAAGTTCTGTGGCTAGTACTCATACCCTAGTGAATTCTGAGAAAGAAAAGGACACTAGAGTTTTTACCTCAGTTAGAAAATATTCTTCCCTCCCCAGAACCTTGAGGAAGGTCCACCTCCTGACTCCACTTACCCCACCCCCAACAGGGCCAGGCTGCTCCAGGCAGGGCCAGTGGCACGGAGGGAGTAGACCAGTGCACTCGGGACTTGATGAGGGACACCTGCGTGGGGCAACATTTCCACCAGGCCTCTATTTTATCCTCTGATTCTAGGACACGTTTGGGCAAAGCAGCCGAGCAGGAGTCACCCTCTTATCATCCTGACAGCTGTTTTCTTTCAAGAAATTTATATGACATAAACGTATGAGCATATAACTCTTCTTACACACACAACTTTAGCTTTCTGTTAGCATTTACCTCAACCAATCTTTTAAAAGACCAGATTTCTTTTTTAATATTTTATTTTAAAATCATTTTTATTGTTATTTTATTACAGTTGTCTCAATTTTCCCCCTTTGCCCTTGTCCACCAAGCCCACACCTTCCTCCCACAGTCATTTCCCACCTTATTTCCATGTTCATGGGTCATTCATACATGACTAGTCCCTTCCCCTTCTTTCCATAATTGTCCCCCAACCCCCTCCCCTCTGGTCACCTTCAGTCTGTTCCGTGTTTTCATGCCTGCAGTTCTATTTTGTTTGTTAGTTTATTTTGTTCATTAGATTCCATCTATAGGTGAGATCATATGGTATTTGTCCTTCACTGACTGGCTTGTTTCATTTAGTGTAATGCTCCTCAGTTCCAACCATACATCTTATAGAAGGATTTTTAGTTACCTCAGCTTTCATTAAGCCATATGAATTGATGACTTCTTCAGAATATAAAGCCTTCACTTACTCTTACTAAAAGGTTTAATGACTAAAGACATCTAGATTTTCCTAGATCACAATCTTCAATTCTAATGGATATATCTCCATGATAATTAATTTTAGTTTCTCATTTCTAACAACACTCAGAGCACTGGCAAATATTTTAGAACATTTTAAATTTAAAATTTGTGGAGTTTTTGATACAGTTTAATATGATCATGGGGACTTGAATTATTTTTCATCAGCCTAATAACTTAGGTAGATGTAGGATAGTGTAACACTATTTTTGATATTTCAACTTAATTATTATATTGAGTCTACATTTCACCTGAAAAAAAAATTAGTCAACTCTATGTAAAGCTTTGGTACTTTTATAACAATTTAATTATAAATAGGCAGTTGATATTTTTCTTCTTTATTCTGTTTTCCTGTAGTTTTTTAGGAACTTACATAATTAGAGTATCTATTGTCTTTGGCTATATTTGATGCTAAGCTAGTGAGATGTCACTTGCCCTCTCTATTTTTTTGGTCATTGAACATATCTTCAGTGCACCCCCAAGCTAGATGTGGTAGTGCCATGGTCTACAGTCAACAGCCCTTGAATCTTCCTCGTTTTGTCTTCAAGATTCTCCTCAAGGAGAATTTGCTCACCATGCCACTAAGCTTCATTCTCTCTCTACGGGAAATTTGAAACTTTCAAATATTTCTTTTTTTACCCCTCTGAGACAGTAGGAGACTTGGACACTTAGGAAACTGACTCAGCTCTCTGCCTAGAGGTGTTTCGGTTGTTTGTTTGTTTGTTTGTTTTTTACAAGAGGATATTTGAATAAAATGGAACAAAGAAGTGTCCGTGTTTTATTTAAGAGTAGAAAATTCCAGCCAGCTGGAGTGTCAAAAAGTGAGAACCAGAGTACAGGTAAGATAGAAACAGTCAGACTTGTGTACAAGCTTGTTTTTTTTCAAATAAAAGATTTTATTTGTGTCTACTTCATCTTTGTTGCAACCACCATCTACATAACATTAAAAAATGATTTTGATACCAGATTCTTCATAACTACAAATTTCTGTAGAACTGCCCATTCAACCCCTTCATATAAATTTCTCAAATGCATCCATCAAAAACTGAAAACATCAAATTGTCCCATTTTAATCCTTCCTCTGCATTCCCAGTGACCCTGTCTTAGATCATTGCATTATCATGTAACTGCTGAGTCCTAAAACCTAAGGGCTATCTTTTATATCTCCATTTACTTTATAATTTTGCCATGGTGGGAAACCATCCAAAAGACTATTGTTTACTCTCTTTCACCTAGATATATCCATAGAACTAATTTTTGTCTGCTTAGATTCACATTGTTTGGGATTTCTATGAGTGCTTCTGAAAGTTAGCCAATTCACCACACTTTCATTTGTTTGCTTTGGTTTTCTACTATTTTATTTTTTTGACCTAGAATTTGGATTTGGGCATGATTACTGGTGGTCCAACATATACTGTTATTTCTTGAATTGGAGCATCAAGGGTGATGCAATCAAAAAATGAAAACTTTTATCCCTGATGACAAATATTGCTATTACATCAGTCCTTTATTGTGTGTCTACAAATTTGTTTCCTTGAGTTAAAAATAAATGTCCATTTTCTTTAAATGTTCTAGGATACTTTCTATATATTTACAGCTACCATAATTCAGCAAATATAAATTTGGTACCAAAGCATAAAATGAGGCTTTGGTTTAATGATCAATGTAGAGAGGTAGAGATCAAAAATCTTAATACTGCAAGCAGACAATCTTTGACTTTTTTTTGACAAAATGCTTGGTCAGCCATTATCTTCTGCACTTTGGAAAGCATCATTTAGGGAATATTCATTTTGTGTTGGCTTATTTTGAGAAGTTTGCTAAGTATAGTCAGAGAGAGATTAATAAGTTTAGAAGAAGCCACTTGACGAGCAAGCATGAGAAGGATTACAAATTTATTTACAAGAGAGTGCTTTCTGCTGAGCCTAAAGATTTGTAGGAATGCTTTATTATGACAGTTTTTTGTTATTTATATACAGTAGAATATACTCTTCAGGTAGGACAATTCCGTGCATTTTGATACATACATACGGCCATGTAACCATCACCATATAACCATCACCAAAATCAAGTTACAGAGCAGCTACATAAAAAACATATAGTGTTGCATACAGAACATACAGTGTTACATGCAGAACATACAGTGTTGCATATGGAACATTTTCAGGTACAGAACATACTTGAGAAAATTTCTCCTGCCTATTTGTTATAGTCAACATTTAAGATTATGCCTAACCCTGACAATTATTAATCAGTTCTTACTTCTACAGTTTTGCATTTTTATAGCGTCATATAAGTGGAATTGTACAGTTTAAAGTCTCTTGAGCCTTGCTTCCTTCACACAGTAGAATATATTTTAAATTTATCCCTGTTTTTGTTGTGCGTGTGGTTTGATCCTTTTTATTTGTGAGTAGTATTTTATTGTATGGGTACACTGTGCTGTGTTCATTCATTCACTGGATGAAGGACATTTGAATCATTTCCATTTGTTCAAGTTATGAATAATGCAACTATAAACATTACTATAAAACTTTTGTGTGAACATATTTTTTATTCTTGGCATAACTAACTAGAAATGTGATTGCTGGTGTATATTCTAAGTATATATGTAATTTCATAAAAAAACTGTCAAAGTATTTTACAAAGTGACTCTTTTCATTTTGCATTCTCACTGGCAATGTATGATTTGCATTCTCACCAACACTTAGTATTATCAGTATTTTTTTTCTGATAGATGTGTAATAGTATTGCATTGTAGTTTTAATTAGAGGTCCCTAGTGGTGAATTAGTTATTTCTTTTAATGAGCTAGTTCCTACCTATATATCTTGTTTGGTGAAGTGTTTACCCAAATATGTTCTAATTTTTAATGAGTCATTGTCTTTTCTATGGTTGAGTTTTGAGATTTCTTTATATATTATGAGTACAACTTATTTGTCAAGTATGTGACTTGCAAACATTTTTATGCTTTTTGGTATAATACCAAAAAAATGTTTGTACTTTTGGTATTATAGCTAAGAACTTTGTATTTAAGCCATTGTAACTTAGTTTGTCCTGTGTTTCCAGGTAAAGGTTTTGCATTTTTATGTTTTACATTTAGAACTGATCAGCTTGAAGTGATCTTTTTGTTGTTTAGGGTATAGGATATAGATCAAAGATTTTCAATATTTTTTTGCATGTAGATAAAAAATGCTCCTAACTTTTTACCTTTATCAAAAAAATCTTGACATGTATGTATTCTCTATCCCTGCATCCTTCAGTATACTCCATTGATCTATGTGTTTATCTGTTAATTAATTAATTTGCCTTTTTATTAAGTCATGAAAGAAGGCTTTGTGAATCCTCCAAATTTATTCATCCTTTAATTTGGCTACTCTTATATCTTTACATTTCTCCATAAATTTTAGGAGGAGCTTGTCTTTGTTTTTTGTTATCAGTTTAAGGTTTTCTGTTCTGTAGAGGAGAAGAGTTTGTGAATTTTGGCTGGTATGATACCTTCCTGCAGTTGTTACTGTTCTCCCTCAGGCCTCTACTAGGAAGGGTGCCTTCCCAGTACTTATGCCTGAACTACTTCTTCATACTCATTACTCAGGTGGTGTCTGTTCTTAGACATTCTCTTGCCTTCTCCCCTCTTCATAATCGCTTCTGATTTTGGATCTATATTTAACAAAATGACCCTTTATTTTGATAAATGTTGGAATCATAAAGGGAATATACTCCTTTTTCTGATTTATAAAGATCTTGCATTTCTGAATAACTGTGGCCCACAAATTATCGCAGCTAATGAACTCAACTTGCATAATATGGGACAAATAAAAATCTGCCCCACCATCCTTTAGGTGGTCAGTTCCACTCTAGGGAACAAACCTAGAATGACCAATGTCATACAGTTATACCAAAACCCTTCAAGTTGTAGGTTATTGAAGTAAGGTTTAATTTTTAGAACTATATATTTTTACCTTAAAGGTATTCACAAATGTAATTTAGAGGGATATTGAAAATAACATTTCATAATCAGCCAGCCAGATGTTAGTTTGAGACAGATAAATTTAAAATAGGAATCAAATCAAATAATTATATCATAATCCAGTTTTCTTTAATATCTTTTCATTGTATAAATTCTGGAAATAAGACAAAATAAAATACTTTTAGTAGTATTTATTTCAGTTAATGAAATATTTGAAATTCATGTTTGAAATTATGAAAACTATTTTGAAACCCCTACATTTTCTATAAGTATTGTAAATTGGAAATATGAAATTATTTGAAGTGCGAATATATTTTAAAATCATCACACATTCTTCTAGTATAAGATTCAAAGATAAGTTTTCATTCTATAGCACAGAGAAGGAATTCATAAAATTGGAAATTAATACCATTTATCTGAGTTTCTCTTTGCAGATGCATTTAAAAATTTTTATACTTATTAAAACTGTTGAAGTAACATTTTTATAAACGATTTTTGCCAGGTAATATTGTAAAAATTATTGCTTTAGACCTGACTGGTGTGGTGCAGTGGATTGAATGCCAGCCTGCAAACCAAAGGGTAACTGGTTGGATTCCCAGTCAGGCCACATGCCTGGGTTGCAGGCCAGGTTCCCAGTAGGGGGTGAACGAGTGCAACCACATGTTGATGTTTCTCTCCCTCTCTCCTCTCCTCCCCTCTGTCTTAAAATAAGTAATGAAAATGTTTATAAAAGTAATAAAATCTTTATTAATCTTTATAAAAATCTTTAAAAATTATTTCTTTATACCACAGAAACTTATTTTTTATGATTGCCAGAAAAGTGAATATCACATGTCTGTCTATCTAGTTTATGAAGTACAGCAGAGACTTTTATAAGTTTTTTCATAACATATCAATAAAACTATGAAACGAACTTTTAGTAAGGACAATGGATTCTAGTAATGTACCATAAAGAATAGGATAATTGAGCATCTAAATTAGTAAATGCTAAAATATTCAAAGCTTTGGCATGCTTCATGAAAGCCAATCATTCTACAGTGAGTTGTTAATGTAAATTTGACTTCTGTGTGTACCTCCATAATGAATTGTTTCTTGGAATCAGGGTAATATAGAACATTTGAAGTAATCTTATATAATTTTCCATTTTGGAGAAGAAATAAATGTTTACATATTAATAACATAGTGAAATGCCTCATACTTGGTATTCATGATAATATATGAGACCCTGGTAATCTATCTTCCAAGAGGACATTTCAAAAAATGATAAAGCTTTAGAAGATTCATTTTGGCACATAAAAAAGATATTTTAGCATTTTAGTATCTATAATAATTTTTTGGGGGGAAATATGATGACTGAGTATGTAAAAATCTTCCTAATGTATAATCTAATGAATAATTGACTATTTCATCTCAGTGATTACTGATTATTGATCACTAATCACTCAGTGATCACTAGTCACTCAGTAATTATTATAGTCATGTGGACATCTATGACTGTACAAGGACATTTTGGTCAGCAACCAACCCCATATATGATAGCGTTTGTAATAGAGTTTATAATAGAGTTGAAAATTCCTACCACCTAGTGAAATTGTAGCCGTGGCAACATCAGAGCCCAACACATTACTCATGTATTTGTGGTGATGCTAGTGAAAGCAACTTGCTGTGCTGCAAGTTATATGAAAGTATAGAGCATGTGATTTAATATGGTGCTTAATACTTGATAATGCTAATAAACCAATATGCTAATGGATTATGTATTTATTATGCTATACTTTCTATTGTTATTTTGGAGTGCACTCTTCCTATTTCGATTTTTTTCTGTACAACAGTATGTGTGTTTATACTGGCAACACTCTCCCACATCTCATATTTACAGTGTCTCTTAATTGCACCATTTTCTCTTGTGCCTGATTTAATCACATGTTGTTTTGTACAGTAATAAACTGTACAGGTTTGTGGAGTAGGAGCAATAGGCTATGCTATATAACCTAGGTGTGTAGTAGGTTATTCCATTTAGGTTATGTAAGTGCACTCTATGGTGTTCACATAATGATGAAATCACCTAAGGACACATTTCTCAGTTGTATCCCAGTTGTTAACTGGTGCATGACTTAGTTATTAAAATTAATAATGCAACAGAAAAGTTTTTATATTAAATTGATAATATGAACTCAGTCTAAAATGAATTAATAAGATATACAATGTTTATACATTTTAAAGCATTACATTCATTTTAGTAAATGTTTTATATTACTAATTAATGGCATTCTAATGTTATTTTAAAGATTTAGATAATTAAAAATATTTTTACTCTAAGTTCTCAACATTTCCAAAAATTCTTTAAGATTCTGAATTTTTAACGTTAAAAATTTATTTTGAAAATTAAATGCAAATAATAACTTTATAAATTCTCAATTTTCCAACTAAATATGTCTTTAACATCAGCATGCTTAATATATATTTAATATATGTTGAGGTATGTATTGTAATAATACATAACATAAAATAATCATAATATAATCATATTTGAGAGATTTGACTTAGGAGAAATTACTAAAAGTGTTTATAAAATGAAAGAAAGAGTTGTATTAGTTTACTAACCTATATATTCAGGTTCTTTGAATATGTTTTTTGGTAATTTTTAAGGTAAGATGTCTATTTTATTTTTTCAAAAAACATGGCAATTTGCTTTTTTTTTCCAGGACGACTTACATTTGTCCTTTAATACATCTTATCTTAACCGAGACAGTAATACTAAAAAGAAAATAAAAATACATTTCCAAGAAGAAATTATATATAACAAGTATGAATCATTTTCCAAGAGTATCTTATTAAATATCTTCTGAAATACAGATATCCCTACCATGATTTACAGATGTATGATGGTGGAACTAATACAGAAAGTGGAACTAAAAAATTAGTTCAAAAAATACCTGTTATTCTGATAGTGAACTTGGGCATGCCATGAATGCTTTAAGATTAATTACATAAAAAGTCTATATAGTGGTAGGGCATTGATTTCTGTTTTTGTGATTATTATATGAAATAAAGTATGTAAAATATTTGAAAATTTATATTATGAAACTAGAGTTACTATTAGGAGTTTTCTAAACATTAAAATTTACTCACCTGTCTATAGATCTATTTAAACTATTTGTTTATTTTGGTTACTAAAAAAAGTGTTATATAAACATTTTCTTACTGGAAATTTCCAGCTTAATGAACATAAAGTAAATTATACATTCATTAAGTCACATTGTTGTTTTGAGTATTAAAGGGGATAATGTATATAAATTATTTAAACTAATACCTTGCATGTATTATGTACATAATAAAATGTTAATCATTAGTTTCAATTGAAGATTTTAATGCTTTTGGACTTAGTGTGATGAGGTTAAAATTAAACATTTTCTCCTTTTAATACATAAAGGACTTCTTCCTTAATCATTTTTTACTCTTCAATAAAGAATCTGAATACTAATTAAATAAGCATGGTTGAATGTGAAAGGCAATTTAAAAATGCCTCCAGTATTTTTTAACAGAAGTTAAATTTAATACCAAGTTATGTGGCATATATAATATTGAAATTTGTCATCACCTTTGTTCTCTAGTTCCAGAGTTATTTGATGAAGGTCTTGCAATTTTATGATATGCCCTGAAAATTAATTATCTTGAAAGTCCTCAAGATTTTCTTACCTGAAGTGTGCATTTAAATGATTGCATGTTTTACTACATCATAAAATAATCCTACATCATAAACAATTTAAGAGTATCAGCTGGCATTTTGAGTTTTTTACTAAGTCTATATTCCATTGTTTGCCTTATTATCACCATTTATAAATTTAGTTTATACAATATAGAAAGATCTTGATTATTTATTTGAGGAAACTCCATACTGTTTTCCACAGTGGCTGCACCAGTCTGCATTTCCACCAACAGCACACTAGGGTTCCCTTTTCTCCACACCCACCACTTGTTTGTTGATTTACTGATGATATCTCATTGTGGTTTTAATTTCTATCTCTTTGATGACTAGTGATGTTGCGCACTTTTCATATATCTATGGGCTAAACAGGTATATCTGTATGTCCTCCTTGGAGAAGTGTCTATTCAGGTCCTTTGCCCTTTTTTTTTTTAATTGGGTTGTCTTTCTAGTGTTGAGTCATATGAGGTATTTATATATTTTAGATATTAAATTCTTGTCCAAAGTATCATTGGCACCTATGTTCACTGATATAGTCAGTTCCCTTTTCATTTTGATGATGGTTTCTTTAGCCATGCAAAAACTTTTTAAATTGATGTAGTCTCATTTGTTTATTTTTTCCTTTATTTCCCTTGCAAAAATATTGCTACATGAAATATCTGAAATTTTACTGCCTGTTTTCCACTAGGACTTTTATTATATCAAAACTTATATTTAAGTCCTTTATCCACTTTGAGTTTATTTTGGTGTAAATGGAACTGCCTTTTGACTCAGCAATTCCACTGCTGGGATTATACCCTAAGAATCCTGAAACACCAATTCAAAAGGACCTATGCACCCCAATGTTCATAGCAGCACTATTTACAATAGTTAAATGTTAGAAACAGCCCATCAGTAGATTAGTGTATTAAAAACCTGTGGCACATTTAGACAATGGAATACTATGCAGAAGAAAGAAAGAAAGAAAGAAAGAAAGAAAGAAAGAAAGAAAGAAAGAAAGAAAGAAAGAAAGAAAGAAAGAAAGAAAGAAAGAGAAAGAAAGACTTACCTTTTGTGACAGTATGTATGCAACTGGAGAGCATTATGCTGAGTGAAATAAGCCAGTTGGCGAAAGACAAATACCATATGACCTCACTTACAATTGGCATCTAATGAATAAAATAAACTAATAAGATAAATAGAACCAGAGACATGGGAACATGGAACAGACTGATAGCTATAGGATGGGGAGGAGAAATGGGAGGGTAGTGAAAGGAAGGGGAGGGACTAGTCAAAGAACATGTGTAAATGACACATGGACAACAGAGAAGGGATTGATTGTGGGCTAGAAGGTTGGGCTAGGTGGATGGTGGGAGAAAGGGAAATAATTGGGACAATGGTAACAGCATAAACAATAAAAAATTAAAAATATGCAAAAAATAAAGGAATACATAAGTTAATACATATTAAAAAAATAGAAAGATCTTATAATGAAAAGTAAATATACTTGACAGTCTCATAAGTTTCTCAGAGTTTGCTTACCAGAACCGTATGTTTCAGTGTTTGTTTAAAAAAAAGTGATTTACATTAAGTTATATGTATTCTTTAATAATAATCAGTGACTTTTTGAAATAAAATAGTAGTAATTGTGAAGTTCACATTCCTGTGAATGTCTAAAAAATGACATTTTAAGCTCAAACAGTATTTGAAATAAACATGAATTTAGGTATTGGCAAAAAAATCCCTCCCTAATTCAAGTTGCTTTGTTAACATATTGTTTTTCCTGTATAAAAATCCTATTATACATGGGCCTTTTATTTACATTGTCTTTTAGCTTTTGTTAACTGTTTGTGTAGTTACGGCATGTTTGCTCCAAGGTGATAGAAACCACTGGCCACACTCTACTCATTCATTTTTAACACACATTTGGCAAAACAAATACCTGCTGAAAGTCATAGAATCTTAGAATGTTATTGCTCAAAGGAACTTAGAAATTGTTTTATGCTGTTGAATTTTTATTGGAATAAAAACTTCAATTGATTAAATCACAAATGAGCAGTACAAGTGTAATTGTCTGGTTTTAACTGGGCAGAGGACTTAGATTCAGCCTTCTCATTGTTCTGTTTCTTTTACCTCGTTAATATTAACCGAATGTGGCCTTAGAGAAACAGACTGCAAGAATATTCTGTAATAGATGTAATATAATTAAAGCTCAGAGAGGTAAAGTACAATTTGATGGTCACACAGGTGTATAGTGGCAATCTTGATTGGAATTCAGTTGTCAAGAGTTCACATATAGTATCTTTACTGCTTTACTACCTGCTAGCTGATGATGCTTTATTCTTAGAAATATGTAGCTTCTCAGCAGCAAACTGTGTCCTATCTCCTGTTTTATGATGTGATACTCTAAGTTGGTACATGGCAAACAAAAAAAAGTTAGAAATAAAACATCTAATATATGGTAGAGTTGCTCAGTTATTTTCTAAAAAATAGCATTTGGCAGCAAAGGCTGGGGCTAGAAGTTATATATTAAGAGATAGTAGTATCGTTGACTTATTTAAATGTATACTCAGTCATCATCTTTTGTATTTGTGTAATACAATTGGATTCTGCTCCTCAGGTATCATGCATTAGAACTTCATCTATATATCCTCAAAACCTTATTTCCCAAACTGGACTATCTTTTCTTTTATGGTACATACCTAATTGCTTTTTATCTAGTATCTATTTTTTGGTCATCTTCTTTGGTGACAGTATACTCAATGTTTTTTTCTTTCAAGAATAACAATAGTCCAAGTAAAAGATTACACATTTTAGTCTCTTTTTTCCTTTATTTTTATTGTTAATGCCCCCATTTTGCTCCTCTGTCCACCTCCATCCTACTCTCACATCTCTTTCCTTCTGGTCATCACCACACTGTTGTCCATGTCTATGGGTTATGTGTATATGTTCCTTGGCTAATCCCTTCACTTCTTCCATCCGGTCCCCCCACCCACAACCTCACCTCTGGAAGCTCTCAGTCTGCTCCGTGTGTCCATTCCTCTGTTTCTATTTTGTTCTTAAAGTTAGATGTGGCTCTGTGACTTAGTTCTAGTCAAATGAAATACTAATTACATCTATTAGATAGGACTTAAAGGAAATCTGGCTAAACGTGGGACAGAAAGCTGTGTAAAGTATTGTATGACCTCTTTAGTCCTATTCCCTATTAATATCCTTACTATCATTTTTCTCAGTACAATTTATTCTCAGTCCAAGAGCTATAATGACCTTTTACAAATGTAAATCAGGGGATCATCTAACTCTCCTGTTTATCTACTTTCAGTATTTCTACTTAGGTTAAAATATAAACCTCTCAGTATTGCAAATACAGCCTATGTGTTCAGTTCCTCTACATCTCTCAGGACTCTTATTAGTCTTTCCTTTTCTTGCTCCACTAGGCTTTAGAACTTTTTCAGGTTTTCAAATGTGCCAAGATACATTCTAATAATTCTGCTTGGAATGATTTTCCCTAGTTTTCTATATGACTAGTTTCCCCTTGTCACAGAAATCTCAATTTAAAATCATCTCTTTTGAGAAACTTCCATAATTATCCAACCTGAAGAAACTACTTGATCACTCTCTATCTCTTCATACTTTTGATTCTCTTTGTAGTGTGTTGTTTTCTATGTAATATAATACTTCGTTATTTGCTTCTTCACCGTCTTTTTATAGCAGAGACCTTGGCAATTCATTCTCTACTGAATGTTAGACCATGGTGGGCACTCAATAAGAATTTTCAACAAACTGTATGACTAAAACATACCTATGGTTTGATATGACACTCATGACATTTTACACAAAGCCACTAAACTGTCATATGTCCTTTTAATTTTTTTCAATTACAATTCACATTCAATATTATTTTGTATTAGTTTCAGGTATATAACATAATGGTTACACAATTATATTCTTTATAAAGTGTTTCCCTTGATATTTCCAGTACCCAACTGGTACCATGCATAGTTGTTACAATATTATTGACTATATTTCCTAAGAAGAACAGGTTGATATTTACACAATAGTCATGGGGATGTAAACTATAGCATAAGACATACATCATCTCCTACAAATTCTATAGAAGTATAAACTCCAAACTGGAGCCATATTCTATTCTCTGTATCATTTTTCAGGAGGCCAATCTTATAGTAACCAATTGTCTTTCCAAATTTTGTGACTTTTGAATCAAGTCAAAAATTATTATCAGTTGGCATAAGACAAGGATATTATATTTTTTATTTTATATTTTTCACTGTATTCTTTATTTACTGCCTTATTTTCTTCACTCTCCTAGAAACTATGGTATATTAAATGCATGTCCTTATAATGCAGTTCCCATTAGTTATACATGCACACTTAAATTTAAAAAAATAACATGATTTTATGTGTGTGTTTAATTTTCATGAATTATATTATATAAATAGCTCTCCATTTCTTGTTTTTACTAGTCAGAGGTATGCTTGTGATATTTATTCATGTTACTTTATGTGCATTCAATTAATTATTTCATTATGCAACAGAGTATTACATTTTAAGCAAATACTATTTTGTAATTAGTTTTTCTAATAATAAAAAATTCTTCAAAAATTTTCTATCATCATATTTAAAATTTCACACTGAAAATGTTACATGTAAGTCTTATAATGTACCAATTATTTAATGGAAAAATTATGGTTTACAACATAAAAATTAAAGATTTGTACCCAATAAAAGACATGATTAATGAAGTTAATGAACAGGCTAAAGACAGAAAAGTGTACTTGTATTATCCACAATCTCTTAGAAAATCATGAAAGTCAAGAATTTTCTGCACCTGATGGAAACTCAAGAGAAAACAGTGGATACAGGATATCGATAGACAACCATCATCATAGTTTCCCCCTGTGTTTTCTAACACTGGCATTCCTTTATAACTGTCTCATATAACACACACACATGAACCCACACACAAACCCTGCCCCACACACCCTACTCAGCAATAGTTCAGTGAATAGATACATGAAAAATTGTTATTAATATGGATAAATGAAATTATTATCTTATCTCTTACATATATTACTAAATCATGCCTCAAATGAAATAGAGATAAATTATTTTAATTCAAATTAACTGTATATTAAACTCAAATCTATTACATAGGGAAATTAAAATTAAAATATTAGGATAAAATACCATTCATTCCACATGATTATTAACACTAATGTCTACTTAAAAATGCAAAGGTTAGCAAATGTAGGTTTATAGTTTTGAATATGCAAAACATTGAGTTTATTGTTGTATTATTTATTATTGTATTATTTTCCATATGAACTGTAAACTTAATTTTTCCAACCTCTGTATAAATTTTAATAAATTTGTTAAAGAGGTTAAAATATCCTTGAACATGTGTTTTCAGAAACTAAGAACACATGTTTATTTATCTACTTCCTTCATGATACATTATGCTATGTATTACCTAACACAGCTGTTACTACATATGATTTTGTAATTTTTAAATCTGTTTCATATTTGATAATTTTATCTTTGTTATTTTGTTTGCCTTTGTATTTATAATATCTACATTTTATTATTTCATACATCATTGTATTGCTTAATCTTCTAAAAGCCTTTTTGAAAACAGAATGTTCATTCCTGCCCTTTGACCTTGGCTCTGTTGAATTAATTCATCACTGCTGGGAGTGCCTATGTGGATGACACAGGGGGACGTCTTGTGGAATGGTGGCATTGGAACAAGTCTTTAAATTACAGAGTTGATTGTAGGTTATTGGGCATTGTTTTAGCGTAGTTTTTGCTATTAAAAAAGCTGAATAAATAAACATTATCCAGCAGAAAAGAAAATCATAGAATTGTTTTCGATCAATGAAAATGCCAGTTTGTCATGAAATATACCTATATAATCAGAACAGAAGCCTCAACATGTAATAGAATGTACTATTGACCTTGAATAATGTTTCATGGTGCTAATAAAGTCAATTTTTAAAAAAATTATTAACAGTTCATTTTCTGACCAGCTTTCAAAAGTGAGACGGCAGATAAACAGATTTTTGAAGAAAACATATCATGGCTTTAAAAACTAATCTGAATTCTCAGGTCATCAGTATAGTAAATAAGACCCATATGGAGATACCAGCAATTCTTCTAGAAGTTTTTTTTTCTTAAAATTTGAAATAAGACCCATATGGAAGATACCAGCAATTCTCCTAGAAGTTTTTTTTTTTTCCTTAAATTAAGCTGCGAATACTATAAATAACTATTGATGAAACTTGATGGAAATCTTGCTTACTTAATATGATGACCCCTGGACTGAAATTCTAGACATAAGTGGCACTTTATTCTCAGATATAAGATCCAAACATGTTTGTGTTCCAGGAAAAAAATTAAGGTAGCCTACTGCCAAATCAAACCAACTAAAATGAATGTCCACTTCTGAGAATATACCTGAAGACACTGGAAACACTAATTTGAAAGAATATACACAGCACTGTGTTCTTTGCAGCATATTGACAATCAACAAGGTTTGGAAGGATACCAAGTGCCCATCAACAGATGAGTGGTTAAAAAGCCTGTGGTACATTTACACAGGGAATACTACTCAGCTGCAAAATAAAATTTTACCCTTTGTGACAGCATGGATGGGCCTGGAAAGTACTATACAAAGTGAAATAAGCCAGTCAGAGAAAGCCAAAAACCATATAATTTCATTTATATGTGGAATCAAATGAACAAAATAAACAAACAAAATAGCAACAGACTCACTGATACAGAAAACAGACTGACAGCTGTTAGAGGGGAGGTAGGTGAAAAAGATTGAAGGAATTAAACAACATCAACAACAACAAAAAAAAACACACTCATAGACACAGACAATGGGGTGGTGATTAACAGAGGGAAAAATGGTTGGATGGAGGTAGAAGACGGTAAAGGGCAGATAAATGGTGACAGAAGAAGACTTGGGGTGGTAAACACACAATACAATACAGAGATGAAGTATTAGAAAATAATACACCTGAGATATATAACTTCATTAGTGTCTCTCCAATAAATTCAATAAAAATTAAAATAAAATAAAACCTATGGGGGAAAAAGAATTTGGTAGTAAGCGAACACCTTTTACTTAAAGCAGAGTCAGTTATTCTTACCTAATAAGCTACTCTCCATAATAATACTTCATTAATAAATTTTTAATTTTTGCTTATTTTGTGAATAGGTATTAGGACATAAAATATAACAATAAACTTTCTCTTAGGTTAAAAAATTAAATGTGTGTTTCTCTGATGATTAGTGACATTGAGCATCTTTTCACATTCTATTTGCCATCTGTATGTCCTCTTTGGAGAAGTATCTATTAAGGTCCTTTGCCCATTTAAAAAATCCAAATTAAAACTACAATAAGGTATCATCTCACACTATCAGAATGGCTATCATCAGTAAATCAAAAAACAAGTGCTGGCTAAGATGTGGAAAAAAGGGAATCCTTCTGCATTGTTGGTGGGAATGCAAATTGGTGCAACCACTGTGGAGAGCAGTATGGAGTTATCTCAAAAAATTAAAAATGAAACTGCCTTTTGACCCAACTATCTCACTTCTGGGAATATATCCTAAGGATCCCAAAACATTATCACAAAGAATAAATGCACCCTTATGTTCATTACAGCATTATTTACAATAGCCAGTTTTTGGAAGCAGCCTGTGTTCATCAGCATATGAGTGTATAAAACAGCTGTAGTACATTTATACAAAAAAATACTACTCGGCCCTAAAAAAGAAAATTATACCCTTTGTGAAAGCATGGATGGACCTAGAGAATGTTGTGCTTAGTGAAATAAGCCAGTCAGGGAAAGATAAATACCATATGATTTCACTCATATGTGGAATCTAATTAACAAACTGAATTAACAAGAACATTATAAACAGACTCTAAATAAAGAATAGGCTGATTGCTCAAGGGTATGGGGTTTGAGGGTGGAGGTATCAAGCAAAAAAGAAAAAGAACTCATGGATACAGACAACAGTGTGGTGATTGTGAGAAGGGTGGAGGTGGAAGAGGGTATGGGGGGACATATGATATGATAATGAAAAACATACAATAAGAAATGAATTATTTTTAAATATCAAAAATTTACCTAAAAATTCTAATATTTAAGGCTGGACTTTTATTTTTATAAAAAAAACTTGTTGGTAATTTTGAACATTTTTCTATTGAGATGTTACTCTTGTCCAGAATTGTCTTGCATAGTTTTCTCTCATTTCTTTTATGTATTCTTATAAAGAGTTTGTTTTTAAAAATTTCATTTATTTATTTTCAGAGAGGGGGAGGGAGAAAGAGGAGAGAAAAATCAATGTGGGGTTGCCTCTTGCATACCCCCTAATGGGTACCTGGCCTGCATCCCAAGCATGTGCCCTGACTGAAAATCCAACCAGCGACCCTTTGGTTCTTAGGCTGGCACACAATCCATTGAGCCACACAAGCCAGGGCCTAATAATGAGTTTTAAACATCATTTTTATTGTAATCTTTTTATATTGATTTGTGATGATTTTGTTTTCCAAAAAATTTGTATTTTATGAAGTCATATTTTTATGGTTTTAATTGGATTTGAATTTATGTCATATTTATTTATTGAGTGTATAAAATGAAAACACAGAGGAAATATCCATTTTCTCCAATATTTTTACCTGCTTTTTACTTTGAAATGTTTTCTTTATTCAAATTTTTAAAATAAAGTTTGTTGTAGGAATCCAGTTTGATTATTTTAAATATGTCTATTTATTTGCTTCCCAAAGTGTATCAAATTATGTATCTTTTCCTGATATTAATATCATACTTTTAAGCATATAAGCTTTTATTGTATTTAAAATTACATTGGAAATGTCCATTTCTCCATTTTTGTGTGTGTGCATTCATGTCCCCTATAAAAATATTACCATGATTTTATGATTTAATACATGACATAACAACCTCTTTCTTCTACTGCCATTTTTTCAGAAATTTCTTTTTTTCTTTCTTCTTTAAATTCCCATATAAATTTTTTATGTAACTTGCATACGCTCCTCAATCCTACTGTTTATATAAGAAATATGATATCTCACACAAATACTTAGTGAGATGGGAATCATTATGATGTCAACATTTTCTATTCATAATATGGCATGAATTTTTTATGTATCTCAGCTGCATAAATATATAGAGACCACACACACACTTGTAATGTGCATTCCTACTTATTTTTGTTACTTTTTGTTTTTTAAATTATTCAAAAGATATTTTTGCATCATATTTTGCATACCATGCAGTGTTCTAGTCATCAGTAAGGAACTATAATTAGACAAGACAAGCCTCTGATAACTAGACACTGTTCTCTTTAACATAGTACACAGCACCATCACTTCTATGCTAAGAAGGGAAATACAACTATTCCAAATTGACAATTTTTTAGAAATAACATTACAATCTTTGAAAATTATGTTAATAAAGATTTCAAACTTATTTAGATGCTCTGTGTCCCTGGTCAGCATAATTCAGTGATTACCAGTTAAGAAAGGGAATTTCTCAGTGGAGAAGGGCAAAGAAGAGAAGAAACTTCAATAGGGAAAGTCAAGAGGGGATTAGATATAGTAATTAAAAAAAGAAAAAGAAAGATAAGTATCAAATGAGATTTTCCTTTGATTTTTTTTTTTTTGAGTGTAGGGAAAGAAGAATTAGGAGAAAAAATATGCAGTTGTTCCCTAACTAACTATACAGAAAATCAGAATAGAAAAAGTAACTTGCATTTCAGCCTAAACCCAGATAACAAGGAAGTGACAAAATATACTTTCTGGAGACGAAATTAAATTCAATATAAGCACATGAATTACTAATTTAAGAATATGCTCTAGCTGGTGTAGCTCAATGGATTGAGAGGTGTCTGAGAATCAAAGGGTCACTAGTTCATTTCCCAGTCAGGGCACATGCATGGGTTGCAGGCCAGGTCCAGGTTCCTGGTGGGGGTCACAGGAGAGGCAACAACACATTGATATTTCTCTCCCTTTCTTTATCCCTCCCTTCCCCTCTTTCTAAAAATATATAAGTAAATAAATAAAAAAGAAAAAAGAATGTGCTAAATGCACACACATCCTACCTGAAATGCTCACATTTTTTTAAAAGATCACTATTTAATAGTTTAGAAAACTGATGCTATTGATAGTGGAATTGTTGAGAGGAGTTATTTTTATAGGTGTGGGTTTGTTCCCTGTGCTTTGTGGTTTTCTTCTGACACCACTGGCACAACAGCATCCAAGATGTGGTGGGCAGAGTGAACCTCAGTCAATCAGCTGGAGGGTAGGACCCACCAAAGAACAGCCTAACAATAATCAAAACCCAATTACAGCCAGAGAGCCAACATAAATGGCATAAAAGGCATCCCAATAACATCAAATTAAAGAGATCAAGGAGACTGCACCACTGAATCTCACAGGTCTCTGCCCATAGAAGTTCACACAACAAACTCAGGGAGTCAAAACAGATCAATTTCAGAAGCAGAAACAAACAAGAAGAGTCTTACAAATGATGGGAAGACAAAGAAAGAACCATCAATTGAAAGGAAAGGAGGAATCCTCAAAAAGAGGGCTGAAGGAAGTAGAGGCAAGTCAACTATGAGATATTGAATTCAAAACAATAGTTATATGGAAGCTTAATGAGTTCAGGGGGAATTACCAAAAAATACAGGGAAGCTACTAGGAACTTACTGCAAATTATATTAGCATGAAAAAGGACATAGAAACTATCAACAAGAGCCAAGAGGAAATGAAGAATACAACTTCTGAATTGAAGAACACAGTAGAAGAAACCAAAATCAGGCTAGATGAAGTAGAGGATCAAATCAGTGAGCTGGAGGACAAGGTAGGAAAAAAACTCCTAGAAACAGTAAGAAAAGGACAAAAGACCCAAAAAATGAAGAGGGGTTAAGGGAAATGCAGGACAACATGAAACATAGTTATATCCATACAATAGGAATACCAGAAGAAGAAGAAAGAAGAAAAACAGGGATTGAAAACTTGTTTGAAAAAGTAACAATGGAGAACTTCCTTAATTTGATGACAGAAAAAGTCTCACAAATTCAGGAAGCACAAAAGGGCCAATCAAGATAAACTCAAAGAGGCCTACCTCCAGACACATCATAATTAAAATGGAAAAATTCAAACACAAAGAGAATTTTAAAGGCAGCAAGGGAGAAATGGGCAGTAACATACAGGGGAGGCTTAATAAGGCCAGCAGCTAACATTTCAACAGCAACACTACAAGCCAGAAGGGATTGGTAAGAAATATTCCACGTAATGAAAAGCAAAGGCCTGCAACCAAGACTAGTCTACCTGGCAAGGCTCTTAATTGAAATGAAAGGCGAAATAAGGAGTTTCCCAGACATAAGAAGGCTAAAAGAGTACACCTCCACCAAACTAGCAGGGAAAGGTATGTAAAAGGGACTGCTATTCATAAGAAGATAAACAAAAAGAGTGAGTGAGAGAGGAACACAAGTACAAAGGGGGTAAAAAGGCAATGAATGAGTATCTATCAATAATAACCTCAAATATTAATGGATTGATGATCCAATCAAAAGATATAGGGTAGTTGAATGGATAAGAAAACATGACCCACACATATAATGCCAGAAGAGACTCATCTTAGAAATAAAAGACCTACAGAGACTGAAAGTAAAGGGTTGGAAAAAAAAATATCTCAAGCAAATGGACAGGCAAAAAAAAAAAAAGCTGGGATAGCAATACATATATCAGACAAAATAGACTTCAAATAAAGGGTATAAAAAAAGACACAGAAGGACACTTCATAATCAAGGGAAGAATTCATCAAGAGTACATTAATATTGTAAACATACATGCACCCAACATAGGAGCACCCAAATACATAAGGAAAATCTTGGAGTACTTCAAGATAGATGTAGACAGCACAACACTTATACTAATGGATTTTAACACCCCATTGTCAAAAATGGATAGATCTTCCAAACAAAATATCAACAAAGATATTGTGGAACTGAATGATAAATTAGATCGAGTGGACTTAATTGATATATATAGAACCTTTTATCCCAAAGAAGTAAAAATACACATTCTTTTCAAATGCACATGGAATATTTTCAAAGATAGACCACATGATAGGACATAAAGTAAGCCTCAACAAATTCAAGAAAATTCAAATATTATGAAGCATCTTCTCAGACCACACTGGCCTGTAACTGGAAACCAACCTCAAGGAAAAAACTCAAAAACACTCAAATGCATGGTGACTAAATAGTATGCTATTAAACAGTGAATGGGTTAAGAATGACACTAAGGAAGAAATCAAAAAGTTTCTGGAAACAAATTAAAATGAACTCACAACACTCTAAAACTTACAGCAAAGGCAGTCCTGAGAGGGAAGTTCATAGCAATACAAGCCTATCTAAATAAGATACAAACAATTCAAATAAACAACCTAACCCTACTTCTACAGGAAATGGAGAAGCAACAGCAAACAAAGCACAGAATGAGTGGAAGGAAAGAAATAATCAAGATCAGAGCAGAATTAAATTGCATAGAGACTAAAGAACAATTCTAAGGATCAATAAATCCAGGAACTGGTTCTTTGAAAAGAAAAACAAAATGAACAAGCCTTTAACTAGACTCATCAAGAAAAAAAAGGAGAGTACCCAAATAAATAAAATCAGAAATGAAAGAGAAATTACAACTGATACCACAGAAACACAAAGGATTATAAGAAATCACTGCAAACACTATCTGCCCAAGAATTGGAAAACCTGAGTGAAATGGAAAAATTTCTAGAAAAATACAGTCTTCCAAAACCGAATCAAGAAGAAGCAGAAAGCCTGAACAGGCTGATAACAGCTGGTGAAATTAAAGTTATAAAAAAAAAAAAAAAAAAAAAACTCCTGGTACACAGAAGCCCTGGACAGGATGGTTTCACAGAAGAATTTTAGAAAATTTTTAGGAATAGCTAACCTCTATCCTTCCCAGACTATTCCAAAAAATCCAGAAGAGAGAAGACTCCCAAACTCTTTTTATGAGGCCAACATCATTCTAATCCCAAAACCAGATAAAGACATAACAAAGAAAGAAAAATTATAGGCCAGTATCACTGATGAACATAGACACTCAAGAAAATATTGGCAAATGGCATCCAGCAATACATTAAAAAATCATACACCACAATTAAGTGGGATTCATTGATTGAATCAATGAATGGATGTGAGTCAATAAACATAATACAGCACATAAACAAAAGGAAAGACAAAAATCAATGTTCATATAAATAGATGCAGAAAAAGCATTTGATATTGTATAGCACCTATTTATGATAATAACACACAGCAAAGTGTGAGTAGAGGAAGGATACCTCAAGATAATAAAGGCCGCATGTGAGAAACCTACAGCCAACATCATAGTCAAGGGCAAAAACTAAAAACTTTTCCTCTAAGATCAGGAAGAGACAAGGATGTCCATTGTCACCACTTCTATTCAACCTAGTATTGGAAGTCTTAGCCATAACAATCAGACAAGAAAAAGAAAAAAAAAAGGCATACAAATTGGAAAGGAGGAAGCAAAACTATCATTGTTTGCAGATGACATGATAGTATATGTAGAAAATCCAAGAGACTCCACCAAAAAAACTACACAACCTAATAAGTGAATTTGACAAAGCACTGGGACACAAAGTCAATATTTAGAAAGCAAAGGCATTTTTGTATAAGAACAATGAAATATTAGAAACAGAAATCAAGAAAAAATGTCATTTACTATAACAAGAAAAATTACGTACATAGGAATAAATGTAACTGAAGAGGTAAAAGACCTTTACTCAGAAAACTACACAACATTGTGAAAGAAATTAAGGAAGACAAAAATAAATGGAAGCATATACTGTGATCACAGACTGGAAGAATTAACATCATCAAAATATCCATACTACCTGAAGCGACTTATAGATTCAACTCAATACCTATTAAAATACCAAAGACTTATTTCACAGATATAGAACAAACAATTCAAAAATTATATGGAACCATAAATGATCCCAAATAGCTGCAGCAATTATGAGAAAGAAGAACAAAGTAGGAGAGATCACAATACCTGATATCAAACTATATTACAAGGCCACTGTAATCAAAAGTCTGGTAGTGGCATAAGAACAGACACAGAGACCAATGGAACAGAATGGAGAGCCCAGAAATAAGCCCATGTCTCTATGGTCAATTAATATTTGACAAAGGGGGCAGATGCAGAAAATGGAGTAAAAATAGCCTCTTCAACAAATGGTATTGTGAGATCTGGACAAGTACATATCAGAAAATGAAACTTGACCACCAACTTACACCATACACAAAAACAAACTCAAGATGAATAAAACACTTAACTATAACTCACAACACCATAAAAGTTCTAGAGGAAACATAGGCAGGAGAATCTCAGATATATCATGCAACAATATTTTCACTGATACTTTCCCCATAGAAAGGGGCATAAAGTAAAGAATAAACAACAGGGACTTCATCAAAATCAAAAGCTCCTGTATAGCGAAAGAAAACATTAGCAAAATGAAAAGGGAACCAACTGTATGGGAAAACACATTTCCCAATGATATCTCAGACAAGAATTTGATCTTCAAAATATATAAAGAACTCATATGACTCCACTCCAGAGAGACAAACAACCCAATTAAAAAATGGGCAAAGGACCAAACAGGTGCTTCTCCAATGAGGGCATATGGAGGGCCCAGAGACACATGAAAGGATGCTCAGCATCACTAGCCATCAGAGAGATGCAAATTAAAACCAAAATGAGATACCACTTCACACAGGTCAAGATGGTCATGATAGACAAATCAACAAATAATAAAAAGTGTTGGCTAGGTTGTGGAGAAAAGGGAACCCTAGTACATTGATGGTGGGAATACAGACTGGTGCAGCCACTGTGGAGAACAATATGAAATTTCTTCAGAAAACTAAAAATGGATCTGCCTTTGACCCAGCAATTCCACTGCTGGGATTATACTTTAAGAATCGTGGAACACTAATTCAAAAGAACCTATGCACCCTTATGTTCATAGCAGCACAATTTACAATAGCCAAGTGCAGGAAGCAACCTAAATACTCATCTGTAAATGAGTGGATCAAAAAACTATGGTGCATTTACACAATGGAATGCTACGCAGGAGAAAGAAAGATGGAGCTCCTAAACTTAGCATCAGCATGGATGGACCTGGAAAGCATTATGCTAAATGAAATAAGCCAGGCAGTGAAAGACAAATACTATATGATCTCACCTATAAATGTGACTTAATTAACCAAGAAAACCAGCAAGCAAAATATAACCAGAGACATGGAAATAAAGAACAATCTGAGAGTAACCAGAGGGGTTGGGGTAATAACAAGTAAAAGAAAGTTAAGGATTGTCAAGAAACACGTGTAAAGGACCCATGGGCAAAGCCAAATAGAGATAAGCCTGAGAGTGGGAGATAAGGGTGGGTTGGGTCAGGGAAAGTAGTGGCGGGAAAATGGAGACAACTTTACTTAAACAACAATAAAAAAAAAAAGAAAAAAATAGTTTAGCAAACTGGGACTCAACTCAATTAAGTTAATGTATATAGGAACATCCAGCTAAGAATCCAAGACCTATCCCATCTCACCTAGATTTTGTTCTTTATTCTATTTCATATGATTTGTCACATAATTATCCATCTATGCATCTCTTTATTTATCAATTGATTTGTTTTGTGGTATACTGGAAAATCATTCATTCTACCAGTACATGTCTTGCAAAATACTTCACTGTGCACAACTTTGTTAGAGATCAATATTTTTCATACCTCTTTCTCTTATTTTGAACCTACATGAAAACACTATATCATTTAATGAGTGTAACCTTTACCTCATTTAAGATAAAGAACATTACCACACCCCAGAAGGCCCCCTTATTCTCATTTCTAGTCAATCTTCTCCCCTGTGGCAACCACTGTTCTGTTTTTTTTTTTTAAGCCATATATTAGTTTTGCCTTTTTTTTAGAATTTCACATGAGGAAAAGCATACACTCTTTATTCTGCTGCATAAAGCTTCTTTCATTCAGCAAAAGCCTTTTCAGATTCATGCATGTTGTGAATAGATCCTCTTTTTCCTTGTTGAATAGTATCCCATTGTATAAATATATTGGTATTTTTTTATTCATTCCCCTATGTATACCTGGGGTGTTTCTAGTTTTGGTTTATTAAGATTAAAGCTGTTATAGATATTTCTGTGACTTCTTTATAAAGACAGTTTTTATTTTTTGATAAAAACATAGGATTAGATTTGCTAAGTCAGTCATAGTATAGTTGTAAAAGGTTGTACTGTGTTTATTCCCACAAATAATAGATTAGAGAAAACACAAGAGTAGTACAGCAAGAGTAACAATCATAACCACCA
Source organism: Anoura caudifer (assembly GCA_004027475.1). NCBI lineage: Eukaryota > Metazoa > Chordata > Mammalia > Chiroptera > Phyllostomidae > Anoura > Anoura caudifer. The sequence goes on from PVKU01003102.1 coordinate 72,350, forward strand.
TCTTATGTGTATGTTTTTTCTAGTCAATACACTCAAACCCATTCTCATAGTTTGCTTACTAACCTCCTGTATAGCTGTTTGTATCCATTACAATTTCCTCCGCACAAGGATGCCTATGAAGCTATCCAGGCCCTAATAACAAAAGACCCAAAGAGAAGATACTGTTTGTGGATATTCCTTGCCCATTGGTTCTCAACAGTTCACAATTTTGCTCCCTAGGGGACATGCCTGGAGACGTTTGGCTGTCACACCTGTTGGGGGAAGTGTTAACAGGATCTAGTGGATAGAAGCCATGGATTTTCCTAGACATTCTACAATGCATAAGGAAGCCAATCAAAATGTCAGCAGCATAATATGGAGAATCCTGCTTTAGCCTGAAACTTGTTCTTCATAATTTCCTATCTTAACATGCTCTCTTGTCAAAAGGTTTAATATTGAAAACATCGGTTTCAGGGAATTTCCCCTTCCTCCAAAACATACCCACACTGGAGAGAATCCAAATCTGCTCACTTTGGTCCCCAAGAAACAATGACTTCAGAAACACTTCAACATTTAAACATTTGGGTTGTTTCAAATTAACATCAATGATAATACTGGGAAAAAAAGAATGTGCCCTTCTGTCTCTCTGTAGTTCCCTATCAGAAACAAATGCTCAAAAATGGAAACAATCTTGCTAGTACAAGCATGTTTTGTATCACAAGAAGCTCAATTTGCATGTAGAAAATGTTGACAAGACACTCTTCCCTCAGTCCAGCTCCCAAAATTAAAGAACTGGGCAATAAAAAGACATTTGTAAAACAGTGCTGAAGTTCTTAGTTGATGTTAACATACTGATATCATAAATTTTTTTCACAAGCAAAGTAAATCTTGCTTTACAATCCTTTAAATGGACCAATTAAGATTTTTAATTTTGTTCAGAAAAAGGTGAGTATATCTCAAAGTGGATCTTTTCAATTAAATTTATTTGAGTAACATTAATTAACAATGTTATGTAAGTTTCATTAATACAATCTAAAATACATCATCTGTATTTTGAATGGAGAGCTCATTACCCAAAATCTAGTCTCTTTTCCGCACCTGCACCATACACTTGGTATGCTTGCTCTTCTAGGTCCTGTGCTGTTTACAACTGCCTGATAATCTATGCTGATTTCAGATCTTACTGAATTCTGTCAATCTGTCTTGACTGTGACTAGAAAGCAAGTGTGCCCTGCTCTCAAATAGACACCTTCTCCGCAGTCAGTATTCTTTGGGAAAACAAATGAGTTAGATAAGCAAAACTACACTTGGAACTGAGAGGCAGAATACTGAACTGTTTCCATCAGAGACATTAACAGCCTGATGTATTCTCCTTTTAGATCTGAAGATCTGTCTCTCTAGTTTACATAAAAATCAACAATTGAGGCATTTACTCTCTGATGCATTTAGCTAAGTGTGGAGAACAAAAATTTTAAGACTGCAAATCTAAAATCTCTTTTCAATGTGGAGTTTGTGAAAATTGCTTAATGAAACTAGTTTCACCTACTGTCACTCATTTTCTGAGCTCTTGCATTTCAAATTCCAGTTTGATGACTTGATTCCATTTGTTCATCCTGATTTGTTTGTTTGATGATGTATCTTGGAGTTTCAAGGCGTTAGGCATGACCTATCTTTAATTAACCCTGATTTGCAGGAAAGACACTAGAATCTATTCTTTAAGTTTTTGTCATTTTAAGATCTGATTATTTGTTTTCAAAAAGAAACCTGCTTTACTTCTTGAATTAATAAATAAATATTTACTATTGATCTATTATGTTTCAGGCATTTTGTTAAAAGTTAATAATGGCTGTGTTACTGAAAATAAATTTTTAATATATTTTATTGTTTATGCTATAACAGTTCCCCATTCCCCTTCCCAGATAATAACCCTCTAAATGATCTCCATATTTATGGTTCTGTTATTGTTCTGCTTGTTTGCTTAGTTTGCTTTTCAGATTCAATTGTTGATAGTTGTGAATTTTTGCTGTTTAGTGTTTATAGTTTTGATATTTTTCTTAAATAGGTTCCTTTAACATTTCATATAATAATGACTTGGTGATGATGAAGTCCTTTAGCTTTAACTTGCCTGGGAAGCACTTTATCTGGCTTTCAATTTTAAGTGATAGCTTTGATGAGTAGAGTAATTTAGGTTGTAGGTCCACTTTCTATCACTTTGAATACTTCTTGTCAATTCCTTCTAGCCTGTAAACATTCATTTGAGAAATCACTGAGAGTCTTATGAAAATTCCACTGTAGGTAATTATCTGCTTTTTCTTGGTGCTTTTACAATTCTCTCTTTATCTTTAACCTTTGGAATTTTAATTATGATGTGTCTTAGTGTGGTTCTTTTTGGGTCCAACTTGTTTGGGACTCTCTGTGCTTCCTTGACTTGTATGTATGTCTATTTCCTTCACCAAATTAGGAAGCTCTCTTTCATTAGTTTTTCAAATATTCTTTCAATTTCTTGCTCTTTCTCTTCTCCTTCCTGCATGCCTATTATTCTAATGTTGGTAAATTTGAAGTTGTCCCACAGGCTCCTTAGCCTATCCTTGTGTTTTGTTTTTGTTTTGTTTTAATTCTTTTTTCTTCTTGCTGTTCTGATTGAATGTTTTTTCTTCCTTATGTTCAAAGTCATTAATTTGATTCTCTGCTTCATCCATTCCACTGTTGGTTCCCTATAAACTTTTTATTTTACTTAGCATAACCTTCATTTCTGCCTGGGTGTTTTTTATAGCCAAATTCCCAATGAGTTGTTTGAGCATGCTACTAACCAGTGTTTTGAACTCTGCATCTAATAGACTGCTTATCTCCATTTCGTTTAATTTTTTTCTGGATTTTTGTTCTGTTCTTTCATTTGGGCCATGTTTCTTTGTCTCCTCATTTTGGCAGCCTCCCTGTGTTTATTTCTGTGTATTAGGTAGAGCTTCTTTGACTGCCTATTGTAGAAAAGTGCACCAGTAAATTGGATGGGGCAGAATCTTAGGTAATCACCAGGGCAGGGCAACCCATGTGCACCAGGTTGTTGGAGTCTCCAATACGGTGTTGCCACTTTGTGGCTCTGTGTGGCTGAGGGCTCAGAAAGGTGACAATGCTGCGGCCTGGCAACTGGAGTTTTGTCTGGGAGGAAGCTGTCCCCTCGCGCTTATCCTGATGCTAGACACTTCAATTTCTCCCCATATGCTACTGGTGCCCTTCCAGCTGTTGCCCCAGCGCTGAAGGCCAGAGGGAGTAAGGCTGTGTAAGCCCTAAATCCATTGTGGACACTTGAAGAGGACACTCCTGAGAATTCCACAGTTTCTTCCACTGCCCAACCCACACTGCTTTTTAAAGCCAGAAGTTATGGAAACTTATCTTGCTGGTACCAGAACCCTGGCTGAGTGTTCTGAGTGTCCCTCACTCCTAAGGTATCCCTCCCAATTTTTATCTACCACACATGGGAGTGGGAATGCCCATTCCATATCTCTATGCCTCCACACTTCCACAACTCTCTTCTAATCTCCACATCTCCACTCTCCTCCTCTCCTGACAATCTGGATGAATGTGACATTTTTAATTCCTTGAATGTCAGTCTTCTATACAGCTCTATTTTCTCATGATTCTGGGTGATTTTTCTTTTTTGTAGTCCAGTTTTAATTTTTGCTGTGGTTGTGAGAGGGGGCAAGCTGTGTTTGCCTATGTCTCCATCTTCAAGATCTTGATTCTTTTAGTGTTTAGGTTTCTGATGTTAGTTTCACAATAGTGTTGATTACATACAATCCTGCAAAATGAGGAAATTAATGTGTGTGTTAATGAATTTACCAATATTTTCAATCTTTTAGGAAAGAAAGAACCTAAGTGTTATCTACTGTTAGATATTGACAATTTTATTTTAGTGCAAGTTATTTTTAACCTGCTAGGTCACACTTATATATATTTTTTTATTATTTACAATCACCTTAAAAATTGATGCAGGAAAGATATTGAATGTAGAAATGGGTATAGCTATTTGCTCTTCAAATGTAATGTTTTTTGTCCCCCAAATTCTGTTTTGGAAAAGAGTAAGCGTTGTTGCTGGCTTCCCTGAGGGATGACAGCTTGATTAGCAACTTTCTATCTCCACTTATAATTTATAATTTAACAGAAGTGTCAGTGAAAATTAAAAGAAGTGTTAAAAATAGACTCCCTTTTACAAATGAAAAAAGCAATACTTTTCCCAGAAAAGATGATAACCTCAGGCACTAAGTATTTTTAGCAACAAGTAACGATGAGATTCTTCACTAAAGCAAAAGATTACCTGACCAGATAGGAAAATAATGAATTTCAGATAGAAGACTCAAAATAGTCCAAAATTAACCCTATATTATTCTCATATCTGAACTCAGTATCAGCTATTAATTAGTAGAAAGCAAAAGAATGTTTAGCAAAGGATATTAGAAAAAGGAATTGAAAAGATAAAGACAATTCATTTGTAATCTTTCACACATATTCTTTGTATTATAGAATTCCACCCATAATGTAACTTGATATTTAATGTTATATTTAGTAATTCACCTTGTGGGAACATAAAGTCTGATGTATGATATGTTCATAGACTCTGTCCGTAATAGCATATTCAAAAAAACAAGAGGCATTCTAAGCTACGTATGCTAACAATTCTTACAAATAGCTAACAATTACTTTAGGCAAAGCGCTGTTCTAAATGCTTCATGTATATTCATATTCACTATTAACTTTACCCTTGTCAATAAGAACAATTACTACATGTACTTTATAAATTAGGACAGTGGGAATCACAGAGATATAAGGTGAAATTATGAGAAATTCTGATATTGAGCTTTGTTTTTTATACCTTAAAATAGTCTGATTTGGAAAGCCTGCATAGTCTAAATATAAGATGATATTGCTCTTGTTTTTTTATTTGTTTGTTTTTGGGCTTTTCCAGTGATTATTTGTTAATGATTATATTAAATTACTATTAATTTTAATTACATAGCAATGATCACTCTAATATGAATTTGAAGGAGTCAATTTTTAAAATATTTCCTTTGAATTAAGGTAATGCAATACTATAGTTAACATCATTTTATTTCAAATACAGTTAATATATTTCATTATATTTCATTATGAATCTATTTACAAATTCAGACATTAAGAATTTGCAGTTAAGATCAACTACCACTACTTAACCATAATATCTTAGTTTGGTTGCTTTACCTAGTTAACTATTTTAAGCAGGAGGCATGATTTATTTATGAAGACATTTAAATATAATTAAAAATTAAAATAGTTATGTAGAGCAGTGTTAAATAAAAATGTCAAAGCGCATTTCATTAATTTTGCCACTACTTTATATGATTTCTTATTTCAGTCAAGTTTGACTTTTTTAGAAAACAAATTGTTGGTTGTTTACTGCTTAATTAGATTAAGAATCAAGGGCACTCCATCCTCTCCTGACTCTGGATGCTTCTCTTCTACTTCAGCACTGCAGCTTCCCACAATTTCCATCTAGTCTCATGGATTAGCATCTGCTGGAATCTATCTGCTTCTGTTCCTGAAGTGTAGGGGCAGAGAGAAAATTGAATTGAGAAGGAAAAGAAAAGCAGGAGAAACGAGCTGAGGGAAGGTGAAGAGGATTAATTCTTTAGTTCATTACTTTTACTTTTATGAATACCCACTTGGTAAGGAAAAAAAAAAAAAAACACCAGAAAGAAAGTAATGTTTTAAGATGTTGACATTATATTACCTACATGGATTTTCATTTCTTCACCTCTAACTCTTCCTACATTTCCCTAAAGCAACTTTTTCAGGGCTTTTACTCTGCTCAGATCCCCTAAATGACTTCACTTTCCACATACGAGCTACTGAATCCATGTTCTATTATTTTATAAATTAAATATTTTATGCACCCCTATGCCTATTGCAGCATTGTTTACAATTGCCAAGATATGAAAGCTGCCCGGGTGTCCTTCAGTAGATGAACGGATAAAACAACTATGGAACATTTACACAATGGAATATTACTTGGCCATAAAAAAGAAGAAAATTCTACCCTTTGCAACAGCATGGATGGACCTGGAGAACATTATGCTAAGTGAAATAACCCAGTTAGACAAAGGTAAATATCATATGATTTCACTCTTATGTGGAATCTAATGAACAAACTGAACTTACAAACAAAACAGAGATACTCATAGATGGACAGTAGGATGACAGCTATGGAGGAGGGGTTGGGGGTGAAGGGATGGAGGAAAAGGGATCATAGACATGGATGGCAGTGCTTTTATTGCCAGGGGAAGCTGTTATAAAGGGAGATAAAAGGTAATGGAAAAAATAAAAATAAAAATGTGTGCCAAAAAAGGATAGGCATTAGTATATCAAACCCTTGTATTCATCATGAATTTTAATAACTAAAATGTTACAGATATTGCTGGAATTCCTTTTGTTTACACTTAATTGATCTATTGTTATTCCAGAAATAACCAGCTATTCTAAATTTGGTGTAAACCAAATCATTTCCATTATGGTTTTGTAATTATATGTATATGTAACAATAAAAATTTGGTATTTTTGCATGTTTACAAACTTTGTATAAATGGAAATCTCATATATATGCCTTTTGCCAGTTGATATTTTTATGCTATATCTATGTATTTTAAAAATATTTTTCATATTTTCTATGTAATTCTAGTTTATTAATTTTCTGGATGATTATATATAAATATACTTCAATACATACCTTCATATGGTAGAGTTTCTCTATGGTATATGCCTAATGTATGCAGAATTATAGATTATATTCAAGTTTTATGTTATTAAATATTACTGAATTGCTTCCCACAGTGTATTTCTCATAAAAATGCTTTTACTTTTATTAGTCTGAAATTTTACATTGGTGAAATTTTTATTTTTGTTTAGAGTAATGGATATTAATTTTTATCTTATTACTTTAATGTATATTTGTTTATTACTTAGATTTTACATGTTTTAAAATTTTAATTGATAGAGTTATAAGTTGCTTTTTTATTTTTGTCTTTATTTAGATTTTTATAAATTTGTAGAAGTTATTTATTTTGGATGTAATCCTTTTTCTGAGAAGTTTCTATCTATATAAATATGGATTTATCAGTCAATCTACTATCTACATTTCTATCATGAATATTCTCTCACAGATCTGCTATGCTTTACTTTGTATTTCATGTTTTGGAAAAGATTTACTACATAATTTACTCTTACTCTTTTCATAGTTTCTTTAATTTAGTAATCATTTAGACATCTGATCACAATTTCATGCACTTCATATCCTAATGATTATCCATGTTTTTACGATGAAGCAAACATTTAAATAAATTAAAATAAATTCTTCTCATTTCAGTACTTGACTCTCAATCTTTCTGTTCCATCTCTTCTTGCAAGATAAACTTCATGGGTGCTCCCAGTGTTTTGTTTATTATTCAATCTTCCATTCATTTACTCACTAAATATACAGGAAGAGACCTGACTGAGAGGATAGAGCAGAGAAACAACAACAAGAGATTGACAAAGTGACTTTAAAATTAATTTTCTCTTTACATATTTTACCTTGCATTGTAGAATCAAAATGGTAGTATAATTGTTCATGATAGAATAGATGGGTGTTAGTTGAAACCATACAAGATATCTCTGTTAATAGTCCTTCAATTCACTATTCCCCAGATACTTGTTAGCATAATACAAGCTTATTGGAGCTCTGGATACAGAATGGGATGATTGTTGAGCAAACAAGCAAATGACCAAAAAAACTGAGCATCAAACTTGAGGAGTTTAAATTAAATAACTAAACATCCCACCTGAGCTTAGACAAACCAATGTGTTTTTCAGGGTTTACTACGTTTCAGACACTATTCTCGAAGTTAAAAATATCTGGAGAGAGATGTGTGTGTATAAATTATTTAATAATAATTTATAGAAATATAAACTATACAATATATAAATTATATATAATCTATACTTACAAATTTATTTATTTTATGCATATATATTTATAATTATATAAATTATATAGAAATATAATTTAATTTACATTACACATAATTTAATATATATTTAATATTATTTAATTTAACAATATATGTAAATTATATATAATTTAAGTCTACTTTCAAGTATAGACTAAAATATTTAATTACAGTTTTCTATTTAAGTTTTATATAATAATCAAATGCAGTTTCTAAGCTAAGACAGAAAAAAGTACTAGAAAGTTCTCATAAGAAAACATGACTAGGCTGAATTTTGACAGATTGGTAATGAGTTTTTAGGAGAAAAAGGCAAGAGTAAAAAGAAAGAAAGCCATTGCTAACAGAAGTTAAATTCTATACAGACAGAAGCATTTGATTGAAGCATCTCAACCAGGAATCAAGAGATAGTCTTTGATAAAGCAGAAAATGTAATAAAAATAACAAAATAAATAAAATATAAAACAATTTTTTGATATTGCATGATAAACTGAAGTTGGGAAAAATTCTACAGAGTCAGATAACAAAGAAACAACAAACGAACAAGTCAAAGTCAGATTGCAAAATGTATATAAAAAAATCTATATATTGAAACCAAAAAAATATCAGTCAGCAGTTATAAAAGGTAGCAGCAAAGCATCTAACACCAAGAAGGCAAAAATAAATAAATAATAAATAAATAAATAAATAAATAAATAAATAAATAAATAACAGCCTCATCTATCTCTTTAAAATGCTGGTCAAAAAATGACACATGGCTTCTGCTCATTTTAATTGGCAAAAACAAGGCACAAGGTCATGATGTATGCAAAGGGAACAAGAAAAGGCAGTATTTGTCTGGCCAGTTGCTTCCCACCAATTCCTCACTTAGGAAGTTGGAACACGTGCTGTTGGTGGATGGCTAATCAGCTACACTGTCTGCTACACTACCTGGCTTTATATTCCATGTTTATCTGCTTGCAGTTTCTTTTTCCTGTGAGATCATAATCTTTACAAAGAAGTACTCTGTAAATAAATTTTACTTTCATTTTGACCAGTCTGGCCAAATCAACCACACTGTTTTATTTTGTATTTAGCTAGGTCACACTTTTATCATTTCAAAATTTTCTGTTGGTATTTATAAAAAAAAAATTTGCAATTTGGTCCTTAGAGCAATACAATGATAAGTGCATAGCTTGTAAGCTGTTATTTTCAATGATGTTATTTTGTTTATATGCAAATGAAATTTATAGTCACAAATAAATGCCTTATGATAAACACAAATGATTCTAAATTATTTTTAACTCTGGTTAACTCTGGTTACTTTTCTAACCCTAGAGTGCCCTCTGGGCCTTTTCCTTTTTTGTATTTGTTAATTAATAGGAAATACTTAGCAAAACCAACAAAAAATTTTTTGCTATACATATTTCTTCCCATCTAGCAATTTTAACTTGTAATTTGGTCATGTAGAAATCTTTAAGAAAGATTATGGAACCATTAATTTTAAATTGAGATTATCTAACAAAAAAGGAAGTAAGTTTTATAATTTGCTGGTTAATCTAATCTAATTTAGATATATTATGTAGCCTAAACAAAGACCTACTGTATGTAATTAAAGGCAATGCAAATATCTTTGAAACTTGAGTAAATCTAAGTTATACATACAAATATACCAATTGAATTTGGATGAATTTTATTTACTATAGTTCTCCTGTTGATATAATTTAAATAAAGTGAAAAATATTTTACTAGTAATAATCAATTTTATCTACTTATAAAATTTTATATTAAGGTTTATATAAGGTATAATATTTGGTGTGAATTGTGCATTCAAAGTGTTCAGTAAGTGCTTATTCACTAGATATAGTGTACTTGATTTATTTAATTACAGAAACCAGTTAAAGCATTTAAAATACTTTTAAATAGTACATTTTAAAATAAATTGAGAACCTATGAGTTTCTTTTGACTGGTTCTGACTCAAAACATGGCAGTACAAATTGGAGGCTACAGCAGTACCAATTAACAGGAGAACAATTTCTAATTCAATATTTGAACCATCGACATAGAGCACAAAGTAGTATGTGCTACCAAGTCCCTGACTGCAGAGACTCAATTATACAAATGACTCACTTTATAATGTGCTCTTCTTTTTAATCACCTTTTTCACATGTGTGAATATTATTTTACTATGTAGCAAACTTTTGATATTTTCCTTTCATATGACTGCTTCTCCAGTGGACTTTGACCTCCTTGAGGTCTGTTAGAGCCAATGAATAAATAACCTTTGTTCCTCAAGGAGCTAGCTGTATCTGGAATTAAAAAATATCTGTGGGCTAAACTAAAGTATTATAGAAAGGGAGGTTAATGTGGTGATAGAGATCTTCATGGTTTTTCAAGAAAAGTTAAATCAGAAGAGGAGTGGTTTATTGGGTTATACCTAGAGAAAAATATCAGCTAGGAATTCTGAGCAGGCTTTGTAAAATCTCACAGTAGAGTCAAGCATTTGAGAAAACAGAGGGATACTGAGAGTTTGAGAGATTCCTCGGGTTTATAGCTTTCTTTGTTATTTTTATCACCTGTATGTTTTTCTTTGGATTAATCAGAAAAACTAACAAAGTAAGAAACATAAAACATAAAAACCTAAGAACCAAACAAGATTCATGCTCATTTGTAAGGACAGCAAAGACGTCAGAGGGTTTCACATCAGAGGTTTTCAAATTGTAGAGCACAGAATGCCTTCCTGGGCCTATCTAGGAAGCCACTGGGGACCAAGGGTTTCCAACCCTAAGCTTCTTGCCCCAATACTTGTCAAAGTTCACAATAAGACTTCATTGGAAGAAGCATTTTCTGGCCATAATTTTGAAACCTACTATTCTTAATAAAGGCAAGAATGTTTTTTGTAAAGTAGAAAAATGTCTTGCTCTTAGTATGTTTTCTTTGTTGTTCCCTTAAACTATTTCTTTCCTATAGAACTCAATTTATATTATTTATATAGAGAAAGTTTTTATGAGGTAATTACTTCACCATCAACGAGTTTCACAAGTTAAAATTTTCAATCATTATAACCTGGTAGAAATTTTCAAACAAATATTCTCCATGTTGTAAACAGTGTCATCTAACATTAAAGATCATTTGATATACACTCTTTGTGGAGTTTAATTGCAAATCCTTGCTACTACTATTATGTGTCACAACTTTCTTATAGCAATTTACATGTGCAGTCCCAAGGGTATTGTTTCATTATATATTGTCAGACTATTTTCTTCAGACTTTTCTTGCACTGAAAATAGAAGCTCATTTCAATAGTACCAAATCACTGAGCAATTGTCGAAGGCAACTGTCTCCATCTGTGAACTGCAACGAGTGATTTAATCAAGGGAAAACTACAGTTAGATTAAATAGATCTCTGTAGACTTGTATTAGAAAAAAATGTTTTTTTTCTTTTATGGTAAGTTTGTATACTTAATCCAAGGTAACAATAAAAATGCCATGGTGCATCTTTAACCTGTATTATAGAAAAAGCTGGTATCAGTATTTGCAAAACTTTTTCATATCCCTGAGAATCTGTTAGAATAATGAGCAAATGTTTCCATTCTCCACTGTATTCAATGTATTTATTTAAGCCATTTAGTGATTGAAGTAATTAATTGAAAATTCAAATAGAAAACAATCCCACTCTATGTAACATATCACATATTAATCTCACCTTTTCCTTTAGCTTCCTATTGTATTAAAACTGAAATACAAAGTACATTAAGGAATCACTGATTATGTTAAAAAGGATTCCTTGTATACAAGTTTTTGGAAATTGGTTGTCAACATTAATGGACTACACTAAAATTTAATACTTTACCAGCTTTACATGAATAATTGGATGTTTATTAAGGTTATCAACTTGTCATATACTACTACAACATTGGCAAATTACACAAATAAACTATTCTTAGACAGAATAGCTTTTAAGTAGTCATTTAAAGGGTTTTGAAAATAAAACTGATACATATCAATTTTCTGTCAACCAGCATGTAAGAGAAATCTCATAAAATATATTAATTTCTTAAAAGGAAAATACCACACTTGTTTTGAAAAGTAAGCTGAGAAAAATTTAAGGTCTTAGCATAACCAATCTTTTTTAGATGCCTCATGGCGCAGGATGTGTAGAATGTAAATAAGTTCATGAGTATTGAGTTCATAAGATAAATAGAAAATATGCGCGCTCTATCCATAGGATTAGAGATCTTTGAGAATGCAGTAAATGGATCATTCATGACAAAAGAAATACAATAGATGGTAATGTGTTAACTCCAATAAGCTGTTTATTAGAGGTTCTCCCTAAAGGGTGTACAATTTGTCAAGACTATCTAGTGCTCCATACTACTTGTCAATATCTTCACATGAATAGATGGCATCTGCAAGTGCTGATGGCGTATTAACAGATGAGAAAACTAGAGTATTGCAAAGTCTTTCCTTTGTTATTGCTTTAAACTAAAACAGGAAGTTTTTTTCCAGATTGTGTAACTAGTCATTTACCTTAATTTATATTTTAAAGATCAAAATAACAGAAAGAGAAATTAGTGACAATGCAAACAAACCATAAGAAACAATAGTTGAAATAATTTTCAAATGTATACCTTCCTTAAATGTTCTTCCCCCAAAGCAACCAAATAAATCAAAAAAGGAGTAAGTAAAACAAAACCTATGAAAATATGTTCCTAGATACACATATTAAAAGGGAGAAAACTATTCTCACACTGTGAGCACTGTTGAATATCAATTTCTGTGATAATGGAAGATCTTTATCTCCTTACTGCTCACTGTGAGGACCGGTAACCACATGTTGGCTGTGAACACTGGATGTGTGCCTAGTACAACTGAGAAATTGAATTTTCAATTTTAATTTTAATTCATTTTAATTTAGATTTAAATAGTCACATGTGGCTAATGACTACATATGAAAAAGTTCAGTATACTCCTATGTAAGCCAACATCAATTACATTTCTCAAGGCCAATAAAGGCAACTTGAAATAGCTGTTTCTGCAAATCATGCAAAAAAATCTTTGCTGCTGTCCTCAACCATCTCATCTTCTCTTTTGCCAGGTTCAAGGTCCTCAGCTTTGTTTTCATCTTGCCCGTTGCACTGAACACATTTCTGTTGAGCAACTGTTAGTGTTCATTAGGACCTGGGCTTGAGTTTATCCCTCTAATTACCTTTAATCCTATTTACCTTGATGCATCATGGTGCATGATAAAAATACAATAGATGTGTGCCAAATGTGTGAAAGAATATGAAGGAATGAATAAAAGACTGGAAATTCTATTTAAATTTTAACTATATTTTTCTAAGAAATTTAAAGTTTTCTTTAAAATTGATTTGATTTCTGTAACTATATATTATATATGTGTATATATTTTATAGTTAAGTATAGCATACATAAAGTATTAAATATTCAATGTCATTATTTCCTTGAGAATTTAGCAATAGTGCCTATCAATCAATCTATCTATCAACACAAATACGTATACATTCTTATTCATCTCTATATACCAGTGAGAACAGGACTCATAACTTGAGAGTCTTTGTGGCAGACCCTTCTGCGTGCCGTGGTGTGGGCCCAGCTCCCACTCGGAGATGCTCAGGACCCATGCCCACAGATAGGTTCTTTTGTGGGTAATCAGATTTGCAATATACCTAAGCTGTTTGGAGACTCAATCTTTGCTGAAACCCCCTCAACCTGCAGGTACCTCGCAGAAGCCCAGTGTAACCTGCTGTCTATTCATTTGCTAATGTCCTTCTTCTGTGATGTAATGAGGGGCATTGGTTCTGTTGTTGTAACCGGGATAGTGAGGAAGAACCATCTTGTAATGTAAGGAGGAGATATTATTAGAATAAAGGCCTGTCCGCAGCTTTTGCTCTTCTTGAGAGAAAAGCCATGCTGTTGTCCTATTTCCTCCACTGGATTTGGTAGTCCGTGTGTATGTTTTAATTCATCCATAATGACGCGGACACTGCTGGCTGGAGTCTGCATCAGACTTTACTATTTAACTTAATATCATCTCTTTCTGATTTCTAGACATAGACAGTTAGCCACATAGAAAGTCCATGGCTTCAATTGTACAACTTAAGCCAAGTGTCAATGGTAAAACAAAAAGAATAAAAAATAATCTCATGTCCAGTTGCCAAATAGCTGTTCTCATTCCTAGTGGGAATAAAATCTGCAAATGATTTGAGCTCAAAATAGGAAAATATACAAGGAATCAAAGATTAACAAATAATTCTCTGTGATTTTTCACCCAAAAGAAAAGAAGATGTCTAAAACAAACAAGTAGAGCTTACCATATGGTTAACTATAAAACCAAATCTTCAATCATTGTCATCACCAATGCAAAATAACTTTATCAGTTGAAAGTGAACTGAAACCAAAACAAAATATAAAAATAGTAGAAAAAGAAAGAGTCATGACAATTCAGTTTTCACTTTGAATGGAGGCTGGAAAAGATGTTTGGCTCAAGCAGCCAAAGAGACGCACCTTTGTGGAAACAAAGTTTACTTAGTCTTTTCAGGTAAATTCTGCTAGTAATCTCAGTAGGACTTTCAAAGCTATAAAAGCTTTATTTCCCGGAAAATCAAAAACATGACTCTCATATAAACATAAAACTCAAAGGGAATGAAAAGCTCAGAGATTCTGTAGAATCAGATGACTCTGAAGGATACATGCTAAACAATGATTTTTTTTTTTTTTTTTACTGAAAGATAATTTTTCCTTTACACTGGGCACCTTCCTTTGAATAAACCTTGGTTCTGGTTTGCAGGGCACTAGTGCTGAGAGTGACCATCCCATTCTCTGGACAAATCAAGATGCAGGTCAAGATCCCCCACAAATCCCGGATGGTCAAAATCATTCCTTCTACTTCTTAGACACTAAATGATATCCAGTTTTAACTCAGGCAGATTACTGAAAATATGATATAGCTACTGTCTTCCATAAAATTAGACTTCTTGAAATCTGTAACAAGCAAATTGAAACTAAGTTTATTATATTAATCACTTTGACATTATAATTTGGTCCTCTGTTTACCCCCTTGGAGAACAAACCCAATTCATCATCCTACACATGCAGTTTGCCCTTCTGTCTGCTGGCCTGACATTTATGTATAAATAAACCAAAAAACTGTGCACTTGCAAATGATGATTAAACAAGAACTCTAGTCTATTACAATCCTTACTTTACAAATTAAAATAAAGGGAAAAAAAGACTGTTAAATGATAGGTTCAGTACAAGAGTTGCAAAAATTTACATTTTGTTCCTTCTTTAGTAAGCCCTGTGTTATTATTAGCATTAAATTAGACACTAAAAATTATACTTTAATCATCTAAAGACATAGTTATTATGTAAAAAGGCATAGATAATATAAAGTAAGTAAAATAAAAGAAATTCAATGTACTATAAATGTCTAGTGCTAATTTAATTTCCATGTTTTTGAATTATCACACTTGAGAATATTGACTTCTGAGGAACAGCAAGATATCCAAAATCACTGTCACAGAGTTGAAACTTGCAACAAATTGTATGATTCCAATGTTTTCTCAGCCATTTTCTTTCTTAAGTTCAGTATTTCAAGAACCGGAAGTCTGAAATGTCCAGTGCAACTATGCTTTTACATGTGAAAAACAAGTGGACTAATCATTACTCCCCAAATTGCAACATTTCACACTAGAAATGACTTACTTAGGAAAATATGTTTTCCCAAATAAATATATTTCTCTGTAACAATGAATTATGACAGGACCAAATATTATGATTCTGAATTGTACTGTAGTCATATGACAGACCACGTATTGAACTGTGAAAATTAGAAACTAACCATTGTACCTGCTCGAGGAGTTACATATACTCATTTGGACTTTTTTTTTAAACAAGAAATATACAGAGAGAGAAATTTAATTTTTACTGTCATTTTGTCTGTCATTTCCAGAATTTCACAATGAAATGCTCTCATGTAGCTTAGTGAGCATTATTTATAATATCTTCTTTGGGTCCAGTCAATAATTGTGGGAAATTCACATAAATATACTTAAAAGCTTGATTGTTAATGTAATAATATAAACAACTTAATAATTATGTAAGATAAGAATGAAAAAGATAGTTTGTATTAAAAATCAAGATTAAACATATTTTACTTTATTCATTTTCTCTGCATTTTCTATCAAACAATGGCAAAAATAAAATTAACGTTATATAGCTGCTGTTCTTATTTTTAATAAGCACTTTTATTTTTCCAGGATGACAAACATTTTTATTTTTTACACTGAACTGAAAGAGAAAAGTACCTCATCAATTGTATTTTAAAATTTTTAAACAATATACTGGGCCACTGTTTAATAGCAGTTTTACAAAAGTTTAATAAGTATTTCACTTACTGAGGTTTTATATAACTTCTAATCACATCTGTGAACATATTAAATTATGGTGTGATGAAGGCATTTTTCTATAATTGTATAGATTATAGATAGATTTGTTTGTGGTCTAATTTAATTTAATTTAATTTAATTTAATTTAATTTAAAACAATAGAAGAATTGATGGTTAGTGTAACCATTCAGCAATTCTTTCCAGGTGTAATTTGTTTCCAGAGAACTATTACAAACATACTTTATCATCAGTAGTAGTATTTCCATTAACATCCTCTAGTAAAGATTTGTTCTTATAGAAAATAATTGCTGATTCATAAATACATATTTTCTTACTGTCTAATGATAGTAATATAATAAATAACATTCCATTGAGCCTACTCTGTTGGAGAATTACTAGACAAGTAATTCTTATAGGAATGTCTAATTCTGTTCTTTGTTAGTTAAATTATTTTCTTCATAAATGTAATAATTATTATGATAAATCTTTACAGTGCCATTTATTATGTTGTTTCTTGATACTGTCTTTTTATCCTTCAAAATTTATTTTTCTGATCTTCTTTCATCAGTTATTTCATTAAACTCACGCCCTAGCACCTATGGGTGCTTACATTAATGGTTCTCAATTGAAACTTTCCAGAGCATATTCCATGTCAAAGGAGGTCACATTTCCTGGAGGTTCCTGGTATTACACCCCTTACTCCTGATGATCTATTCTGAGTGACTGTGCTGGGGGCTACAAACGTGCATTCCCTTATCTCTATGTGAGAGGCACTCTCGAACTCTATGTGAGATAAGGATAAAGCTGAACCACATTCTTGAGTTTCTTCCTCTTTATTCTGTGATAGTGGTATCCAATGATAACCTTTTACATTTCTCTGCATTTTTATTGCAATTGCCAATGTTTAATAGAATCGTTTACAGGTTTATTATCTCTCTCTTCATTAGAATGTTTGGAACACTGTTTATTTAATTTATAGCAGATCCTAATTAGTGCTTTATGCAGCATAAGCAACCAATGTATGCTGTGGAATAAATAAACAATTTAGCATTAACTGAGACATTCAAGCAGATTTTAAATGTAAAAAAAGCGTTCTAATTTACAGATTGCACTACATAAATATTCACTCTGCACATATTTACCATACTGTCTTTCATTATAATTTTTCTTCTTGCTTTTGCATTTACAACTTGTACTATATGGGACATGGAGAGAATATAATTTATTCTACTTGTAAGAACAAATATGATTAGACTGGTGATATGGGCAGTTATTTCTGTATCCACATGCTATGCAAAGAAAGTTAAAGATAATCTGTAAAAATAGGTTTATGATTTTGGTAAGTTCAATAATAACATAATTTTTCCTCTGCTACTGCTGTAAAAATATCTATTAGCATTTTCTTACTTTATTCTATTTTTAAAGTATTAGTAGCAAGTAAAGCCCAGTTATTGTTTTATCAGTTGCAATATCTTCATACTTGAAAAAAATTCTATAGAAATATCATATCTATTATTGTTTAGCACTATTATTTTTCTATAATTATAGTAATAATCATGATTAAATTATTTATAATGTCATTAATTTATTATTTATTGATGATATCTTGTTTATATTTTTTTCTTGCTTGCTTGTTTGAAATAGCAAATTGGGCTCTATACAGTATATCCGATCACTATAAAATAAGTGAAATGACAAACAGCAAATGAATACTTGAAATAGTACTTCAAAAAATTAAAAACAGATTTCCTTTTGATCCCATGATCCTATTTCAGAGAACAAATCCAGAGGAACCCAAAACATGAATTCAAAAGAACATAAGTATGCCTATGTTCATTGCAGCATTATTTACAATTGCCAAGCTATGGAAGGAGTCCAAGTGCCCATCAGTAGATGAGTGGATAAAACAACTATGAGACATTTACACAATGGAATACTACTTGGCCATAAAAAAGAAGGAAGTTTTACCCTTTGTAACAGTATCGATGGACCTGGAGAACACTACACTAAGCGAAATAAGCCAGGCAGAGAAAGACAAATATCATATGATTTCACTCATACATGGAATCTAATGAACAAATTGCACTAACATGCAAAATATAGACAGACTCATAGATGGAGAGCAGGACGACAGATAAGAAGGAGGAGAGGTTAGGGGTGGAGGGATTAAGTAAAAAGGAAAAAGGACTCATAGACATGGACAACGATGTGATAATCATGGAGGGGTGATAAAAGAGGAAGAAATGATAATTAAAAATACAATAAAAATAGTTAAAACATATGATAATATCATATATTGTCAAAAGAACTTGAAGAACATGTACTCTTTAGTATGGAATTTCTCTATATAATTATCTCCCCAGTTTCAGGTATCTCTTTTCTCTTCATCCCCTTTTAGTCTTAGGAGTGGCAATAACTCCAGGATATTAAAATTCTGGGGTACACTATGGCCTCTTGTTGTTTTTCCTAAATCTGATCTTTACCTTCATATTTAATTTCTTTATTAAACTTTATAAAAATGATCTCACATGAATGTGCCATCTGTTTCCTATATGGACTTTGATGCATTATTATATTCATACTTTTCAAAAATATAAATCATATTTCCACTAACAACCAATAAAGGTTGAACTTTATAATAAAGTTATTAAACTTATTTGAACTAGGAAAGTATATTTCAGAATAAGGCTTTTTAGTCACAGAGGAATTCAACCTGCTAAAATTAGGATGTAAAATAACATTTGTAAGTTGCTGTTAGCCAAATGTCTACAAAGAAGAGATCTTTGTAGATAACATTTAATTTGATCTACCTGCATTTTTTATACATTAAACCTGAAATAGTTTTTTTTTTCTCTTGTATATTTTATTTCTTCTGGCAATAACAGTAGGCTTCATCACAGCACCCAGGAGAGCACCAGACCAAGCCAGAACAGACTGGTCCCAGGTGTTTACCCAGGCATAGGAAGCCATTAAATAAATTCTAACTAATCTGGACAAGTAACCAAACAAAATTAACCCCAAACCAGAAACTCTGTGTACAGAGCCAGGCCTTTTAGGACAATATTCAGAATCGAGTGTTGCTTAGTAATTTGCACTTGGTCAGGCACCTAGATCTCACCCAGGCAGACCTTGCCAACTTAAAATTCTTTATATTTTCTCTCACCTTCCCCATTCTTTATCTTGGATGACTTAATTCCTAGATTATCCAAACAAGACTCCCAAATTGAAATTAATAGATACCTATAGTTTATCCTTATCATTTAAAATTGTTCTAAGACTTTATTTGAGGAGACTATTCTGAGCCTTGCCTTTGGTCCCCTCATTTGGCAGATGGATGAAAAATTGTTTTCTTTTTTCCTGCCAAAAGATTTTTGGCAGGAAAGACTTTTACCTCCGAGGTAAAAGCCTTTTACCTCCAATTTTTTTTTAATAAGTGTGACAAATACCTAATTTACCAAATTTGTTTGGTAGTAACATGATGAAATGTAAATGAATTTGTACATATATTGGTTCTTTGTATTTATGGTACTCTAAATGATTTCATCCAATAACTAATAAGTCTTTGTTTATATAAGTTTGGAGTAGCAATTTAAGCTAAACTGTGCATGTGAATGAATATATGTAAATAGTGACTTTAATGTTACTAAGTATGTTGGCCTGGCACTAATTAAACTGTAACAAAGGTGAAATATTTCAAAAATCAATCTACTTTTTCTCTAAAGTGGATTTGATAAAATTGATAAATGTTTGAGTTTCCATTATGATTAAGAAACTGAGTATTTTCCCTGCTGGTGCAGGTTAGTGGACTGAGTGTCGGCCAGTGAACCAAAGGATCACCACTTTCATTCCCAATCAGGGTACATGCCTGGGTTGTGGGCTAGGTCCCCAGTGGCAGGCAAGTGAGAGGTAACCACACATTGATATTTCTCTCCTTTTCTTTCTCTCTCCCTTCCCTGCTCTCTAAAAATAAATAAAGAAAATCTAAAAGGAAGGAAAGAAGGAAGGAAGGAAGGAAGGAAGGAAGGAAGGAAGGAAGGAAGGAAGGAAGGAAGGAGAAAGAAAGAAACTGAGTATCATGTACAAGTTTTAAATTAGACTGCATATGGAAATTCTCTCTATAACAGCATGATAAAACGAGCCAAGGGAAGAAAATTATCATTTTAACAGAAGATAAATCATTCTTTTTATATCTTAATATGTATTTATGCGAATATGCTGTTGTTCTTCAAAATTAGAAGACATCTTTTTATAAGAAAGATTTTCTTGAAATTATTTCTTGTCAATCTTATATCACTTTGTATGACTTTGTTAACTTTGTCCAACCAAATACTCTAATTATAGACTATTTAACTGCATTCATATATTTCTTTTATAACTATCTTAATAAGTGATTTGAAAATACATTTATTGTCAAATCTACTATTTAAATAAAAGCTTTTAGTCATATGCAATATGAAAATTTTAGTAGCATACTCTTCTTCATTGTTTAATTGTCACTAAATTATAAATTGCTAAATTATACATGCTAGTCTACAAAATTAAAGAAGTCATAATTACTATAATTTTTATACTAAGGTAACATATGTTCTGGCTACAAACCATGTGTTACACATGTTGTAATACATTTTAAACTTCTGCTCTTGCTATACTTAATATATTATTATGTATAAGTGGCAATATTTTCTAAACCTTTGGAAGGCACATATAAGATTTACATGTAACTATCTAATAGTGGAGCCTACATGTAGCCCAGCATGTAATGTCTCCCTAAACAGAGAACAGGGTGGGCTTAGAAAAAATAAGTAGAATTAATGGACCCAAATTAAAACTGTAAAGCCACAAATCTAAGAAGTTCAGGGAATCACAAATTAATAAAAAAACAAAGAAAAACAAAACAATTTGCATAAAAATTAAATTGCATTGAATCAGTGAGACATAGAAAATTTTAAAAGCAGACAGAGAGGAAAAAGGCACATTAGATACTGAGGAACAAAGAAAATGAAGCTAAGGTATTTCTCTGAAAAAACAATTGCAAACAAATACTGCGGAGAAACATATTTAAATAACTGAAAAAAATGCTGTCAATCTGTTATGCTCTACCCCACATACTATCATTCCAAACAAAAGTGAAATTATAATTTTTCAGAAGATAAAAAATTTATGACTAGCAAGCTTGCCTTATAAAATGATGTAATAGAAATCTTATAAGCAGAAAGAAAATTATACAAATTAGAATCAGGATTTGCACAAAGGTTAAAAGTAAAAAGAACAGAATATGCTATATCATGCATACACTAGTCAGAAGAAAACTGGAGTACCTATTTGAGTATAGAATAAAGTAGATTTCAGATCAAAAGTGTTATCAGGAATTAAAAAAGTGACATTTTGTTATTACAAACAGGTTTATTCATTAGGGATACATAATTCTAAAAATATTCACACTCAATAGCAGAGCTTCAAAGTACTTGAAACAAAAACTTGGGACTTTAAGAAAATAAAAAGACTAATCCCAAATTGCTGTTCAAGATTTAAAAATCACTTTCTCAGTATTTTATGAAATTAGCACAGAGAAAATCAGAAAGGATATAGATCTGAAGGACACTATCACTCAGCTCGACCTAATGGACATTTAATGTGCACTTTACTGGACAAGAGCAGAATAGTCAGTCTTTTCAATTACACATAAATAAATCCTATTCTTTATCGTATCACAATACATTTTAAAAGATTCAAGTCATACACAGTGTTTTATATGACCCCAATGTAATTAAATATGAAATCAATAATGAAAAAATATCTAGAAAATGCTCATATATGGTACTTAAGCCATTTCTAGAAAATCATAGGTCAAATAAGAAATGAAATTATAATTTCAAATAATTTTGAACCAAATGAAAACACCATATAAAAATTATGTGATACAGATAAAAAGTATTTAGAAAAATCTAGAATGATAAACACTTACATTAGAAAAGAAGAAAAGTCTCAAGAGCTCAGATTCCATAAGAAATTTTAAAAAGACACAAATAATTAATTTAATAAATAAGGTAACATCTGATAGATATTAAAAGGATAAAAAAGAATATTTTGAACAATTTTATGCCAGTATATTTGACAAAATTGACACATTATGAAAAATATGCAAACTCTCCAGCTCACCAAAGAAGAAGTAAACTTATATCTATCGAATGGACATTATTAGGAAAAACCTCAACACAAAGAAAACTCCATGCCAGTATGGCTACCAAATTTTCATTTTAAAATTCTGCATTTGAGTATTTTAGATATAAATATAGATGACTATAGGCCTAATTTTTCTGTGAACTAGAAATATTGCCTAAGAGTCTTTCATGTATCCTTTCTTTTTGCTTTAATAGGCTTTTTAAAATAAATTTTAGATTTATCGAATAATTGTGCAGACAGTAATGAGAATTTCCATCTATGCCCCTTCTTTTGTACAGTTTTGTATTTTTTAAAACATTTTATTTATTTATCTTTAGAGGGGAAGGGAAGGAGAGAGGGAATGAGAGAAAGAAATATCAATGTATGGTTGCCTCTCGTGCATCCCTTGCTGGAAACTGGCCTGCAACCCAGGCATGTGCCCTGACTGGGAATCGAACTGCTATCCAAAAGGCCTGTGCTCAATCTACTGAGCTATACCAGCCAGGGCTAAGACTTGTATTGAGGAACATCTGTCACAATTGTTAAACAAATATTGACACATTATTATTAGCTAAATTTTATAGTTTATATTGTTTTATTCTTGGTGCTGTATAATTCTGTAAATCTTGACAAAAGTATAATAACATAACTCCACCATTAGAGTTATCATTTAAAATAGCTTCACTATCCTAGTATTTTATCTATTCATCCTTGGCAAACAATAATCTTTTTAATACATTTATAATTTTGCCTTTCTGTAATTTCATATAGCTGCAATTATAAAACATTTAGCCTTTTCAGACTGGCTTCTTTGACTTAGCAATATGCACTTCTAGTTTCTAAAAGTCTTTCTGTGGCTTGATAGCTCATTTCTTTTAATCACTCAATAATATTCCTTGTATTGATATCTCATAGTTTATCAATTCACTCATTAAAGGACATTTTTCAGGTGGGAAAATTTTGAATAAAGCCACTATAAAGATTTATAAGTAGGTCATTGCAAGGACACACCTTTTCATTTCAAATGGGTAGGTATGATAAGATCATGTTTAGCTTTTCAAGAAACTGCCAAACTGTCATTTAAAGTAGCTGTACCATTTTGCACTCCCACAAATGGTGACTAAGATATCTTTTGCTCCACATCCTCATCAACATTTGGTATTGCCAGTGTTTCAGATTTTTGCCATTCAGACAGGTGTGTAGTGGTATTTCATTGCTGTTTTAATTTGCAATTCTTTGTTTTTATTTTCCCATGTGATTCTTGTTTTTAAATTGTTGTTCAAGTACAGTTATCTCCATTTTATCCCCACCACTCCCCCCACCCTTGATCCTACCCCCTTTGATTTTGTCCATGTGTCCTTTATACATGTTCCTGAGAACCCTTCACCCTTTACCCGCATTATACCCTTCCACCCCCACCTCTGGTTACATTAATTTACAGTTCTTAATGACATGTGATGTTGAACTTTCTTATATGATCATTTGCCACAGATTGGGAAAAAAACAGTTGCAAAAGACATATCTGACAAAAAGTATTATCCAAAATATACAAAGAACTCTTAAAAATCAACAGTAAGGAAACAAATGATCTTATTTAAAAATGAGCCAAAGACCTTAACAGACAGCTCTTCAAATGTTTATAGAAGGTAAATAGAATATAAAAAGATCAAAGAAATGCAAGTTAAAACAACAAAGACACACCATCACACATGTATTAGGATGGTCAAAATCTGGAATAATGACAACAAGTGCAGACAAGGACAGGAAGCAACAACACCTCTCATTCATTACTGGTGGGAAAATTGTATAGGTACTTCAGATAATAGACAGGAACATTTTTACAAAATTGAACATTCTCTTAACAAAATGATCTAGTAATCATGTTCCTCAGTATTTGCCCCAAATAATTGAAATCTATAGCTATCAAAAACAAACAAAAATGTACATCAATGTTTATAGTAGTTTCATTTAAAATGTCGAAAGGTTAGAAATAATTATGATGTCCTTCAGCAGGTGAATGGATAAATAAATTGTGCTACATTATTCACTGCTATAAAGAAATGACATTCAGGCCATGAAAAGACATGGATGAACCTTAAATGCATATTACTAAGTAAAATAAGCCAAGCTAAAAAGGGTATATACTACATGATTCCAATCCCATGACATCTTGGTAAAGGCAAAACTTTGGAGACAAATAAAGATCACTGGCCACGAAGATCACTGAGAGGATGGAGGGATGAATTAGTAGAGCAGAGGAGTTTTTGCATATTGATGATATTCTGCATGATATCATAATAATGGATGCATGTCATTATTCATTTGTCCAAATCCATAAAATGCACAACCTAAGAGTGAATGATAAGGTAAACTATAGAGTACGGTGATTAGGATGTGTCAATGTGGGCTCATCAATTGTAAAAATACTCCACTCCGGTGAGGACTGTAGGTAATGGGAAAGACTATGCATGTGTGAGGGGGTGGGGGCAGGCGATGCATGGGAAATTTCTGTATCTTCTTTTAAATTTTATTGTGAACCTATTACTACTCCAGAAATATAAGGTATTAATACTAATAATTAGTAATTTATTATACAAGAGATACTATTCATATTCAATAGATAAGCATGTATACAAAAGAAATATGAATACAAAGAGACACTAATGTTCATTTAATCTTTATTTGAAATAGCCTTAAAGGAGAAGTAGCTCAACAAGAAAGTGTATTTATACATATTGGTAGAACTGTACGATAGAATAGTACTCAGAAAAAATGGAAAGATATATTGATATACACAATAAGAGGATGAGTCTCAAAGTTATCCTGCTAAGTGAAAGGAGCCACACAGGTTAGTAGTACATGATGCAGACCCTGGCCCACAGTGGTTGCATCATTATGGGTAAAATGAGACATTCACACAGACTACCGAGTCTGGTGGAGGAAAAAGGACAGCATGGCTTTTCTTTCAAGGGGAGCAAAAGCCCGTGGCCTCTGCCATAACAGGCCTTTATTGGGTTTCTGGTCATATTACATGAAGGTCCTCATTTATTATGCACAGGTATCCTTTAGGGGGTTACCTTTTACAGACAACAAAGGAGACGATGCCACTAATGACATCACAGAAGGATATTTGTAAATGAAAAAGGAAAAGTGGTTGAGCCAGTTACACTACATACTGGGGAGTTTTAGCATGGATTTTAGGAAGTTACAATAAGCACTTGCTATTTCAATTCAGGGTGAGGGAGTTTTAGCAAAAGCAAGACTCAAAGCTGCTTAGGCACATTGCAAATCTGATTTCCATGAGAGAACCCATCTCTGGGTGTGGGTCCTATGTGTTTCGGAGTGGGAACTGGGCCCATGAGATGCAGAAGGGTCTCCCAAAGTACACACTCCATTATTCTATTTATATAATTTTTCTATAAAATACAGATTCATACACAGTGTCATCAGGCAGATCAGTTGATTTCTTGGGATGTGAGGGTAAGCACAATTGGAAGGGTGGACTTCAAGAAGCTGTGAGGATATGTTTTGGATAGTTGACATGTTCATGATCTTTATTGTGGTGATGGTTTAATGGGTGGATAATTAAGTCAAACATGTCAAACTGTGATATGTGCAATATATTTAAGTTAATTATAATTCAATAAAGCAGATAAAATTGTGAGATAATAAGTTATATTCTAATATATGACATAATTATAGTAAAAATGTGTGTTTGATCTGAGGGTTAATAAACTAGATGACAACTTCTTTAGCAAGTCCCCAGTATACTCCATGAATTAAAATGCAAGTAGCTTTGATGTAAATGATGAGGCATTCTGTCCAGAGATACTGCATTTAGAGTATAATCCTGATTTTAGAAGGGCAAATGAATTGAGTTCACTCTGGAATGCAATGAAAAGCAATTGCAAAGAAACACTCAGAACATACAGAAGGCAACGAGTCTAATCAAGAGAGAGATAGATATTTACTCTTCACTACTAGAAATACAAAGTGATTGAATCGTGATTGGACACAAGAAATATTCTTAGAATATGTAAAAAGATTGATTCTAAAAAGAGGACAATACTGCTTGGTGATAGAAAAAAGTTTTTTTTTTATTTGCTTATCTTCAACATTATATATACTAAAGAATAATCTATATCAGATTAGTTCTGTTAGTTTTCTCTCTTTTTAATATTTTATTTTTATTCATTTTTAGAGAGAAGATAAGGAAGAGAGGAAGAGAGGGAGAGAAATATCAATGTGAGAGAGAGACATTAATGAGTTGTTGTGGCAGACCCTTCTGCATGGTGTGGGCCGCTCCTTCTTGGAGATGCACAGGACCCACGCCCACAGATAGGTTCTTTTGTGGGTAATCAGATTTGCAATATACCTAGGCTGTTTCAAAGCTTGGTGTTTGCAAAAACCCTCTCACCCTGCAAGTACTTTGCAAATACCAGTGTAACCGGCTGCCTATTCATTTGCTAATGTCCTTCTTCTGTGATGTAATGAGGGGCATTGGCTCCTTTGTGGTAACCTGGGAATGGTAGAGGAAGAACCACCTTGGAATGTGAGAAGATATTATTAGAATAAAGGCCTGTCATGGCGGATGCTGCGGTTTTTGCTCCACTTGAGAGAAAAGCCACGTTGTCTTCCTTATTCCTCCGCCAGACTCAGTAGTCTGTGTGTATGTTTTAATTCATCCATAATGACATGGACACTGCTGGCCGGTGTCCACCTCAAGTTGCCTCTTGCGTGTCCCAGCCATGGACTTGGCCTGAAGTCAGGCATGTGCCCTGACCGGGAATCAAACCAACTTTTCAGTTTGCAGAGCAGCACCCAACGCACTGAGCCACACCAGTCAGGGCTGTTCTGTTAATTTTCTATATCCATGTAGAAAACTGCACATACTGGAGATTCAGATTAATTATAACTTTTTTAAAACAGAAACTGAAAATCCAGTGATGGAATTTTACACTTGTACAATCAAAAACTGAAAATTTGATACTGTGCATTTCAGGTTGTCATTTATCAACAGTTATGCCTTTTGGCAAAATGAAATTTAGAAACTGAAAAATATTTGTGAGAAATAAGAACTCCAAGTGTACATTGAAAAGTAAAGCAAATAAATAATAATACTGAGTTACAAAAGACATGTTCACGTAGACTCATCCTATTATTTAGTATTGTCAAATTTATTGGGTTAATGCACAGTTCAAATGTGTTTGTAATGTTTTTTTTTTTACAAACAAAGTGTGTGATTAAAGTTTCTTTGAATTAAGGAATTTGTTTGATAAATTTGAATTTTTTGTACAGATACATTATACACCTTTCAATTTTAAAATGTTTTCTTTAAAGTTTCTGAACAATTTTTGAATTTTGAATGTAGTTCTTACACTTTAACTTTTCTATTTTTATGTTCTTGTAAATATACAGTTTTAATATTCAATACTTTTAATATTCAATACTGTGTTGGAATATATAAATGCAATTGACTTTGTCTCTTGTGACCTTGCTAAATTTGCTTCATAATTTTGATAATTTTTGACATTTAGGTTTTCCTATGTTTACTTTCATGCCATTGAACAATGAGTGGATAGTTTTATTTTTTCAAAATGAATCGTTATGATGCTTTTTATTGCTTATTTTATTTGCTAGGAATTTCAGTATGAATGGTGGAATAAAACCAATAATACCAAATATTTTTTCAATAGTTTTCAAACTTAGGCAAAAGAGTTTAAGTTTCAGCATTGAATATAATATGATTTGTAACATTTTCATATTTAATATGTATTTTTATGAAAATAAAATATTTTATTTTTTATTTAAGTATATTTTTTGACTATGCTATTATAGTTGACCCATTTATTTTCTCCCATCCATCCCACTCCACCCTGCATACCTCTCTCACCATCATTCCACCCCCCCTTAGTTCATGTTCACAGGTCATAAATACAAGTTCCTTGGCTTCTCCATTTCTTATACTATTCTTAATCTCCCCTTTTCTATTTTGTACCTACCATTTATGCTTCTTATTTCCTGTACCTTTCCCCTATTCTCCTCCCTCTCCTTCCCCACTGATTATCTTTCATGTGATCTCTATTTCTGTGATTTCTTCCTGTTCTAAATGTTTGCTTAGTTTGGTTTTGGTTTTGGTTTTGGTTTTGGTTTTTAGGTTCAGTTTTTGATAGTTGATAGTTTGTTGTCATTTTACTATTCATAGTTTTCATCTTCTTTTTCTTAGATAAGCCCTTTTTAACATTTATATAATAATGGCTGGGTGATGATGAACTCCTTTAACTTGGCCTTATCTGGGAAGCACTTTATCTGCGCCTCCATTCTAAATGATAGCATTGCTGGATACAGTAATCTTGAATGTAGGGCCTTGCTTTTCATGACTTGGAATACTTCTTTCCAGCCCCTTCTTACCTGTGAGGTTTCTTTTGAGAAATCAGCTGATAGTCTTATGGGAACTCCTTTGTAAGTATCTGTCTCCTTTCCTCTTGCTGCTTTTATGATTCCCTCCTTATCTTTAGTCTTGGGTAATTTGATTATGATGTGTCTTCCTGTGTGCTTCCTTCAGACCAATTTCTTTGGGACTCTTTGAGCTTCCTGGACTTCCTGGAAGTCTATTTCCTTTACCAGATTGAGGAAGTTTTCCTTTATTATTTTTTCAAATGAATTTTCAACTACTTGCTCTTGTTATTCTCCTTTTGGCACCCCTATGATAAGAATGTTGGAACATTTAAAGTTGTCCCAGAGGTTTCTAAGCCTCTCCTCATTTTTTTGAATTCTTGTTTCTTCATTCTGTTCCAATTGAATGTTTATTTCTTCCTTCTATTCCAAAATGTTGATTTGAGTCCCAGTTTCCTTCCCTTCACTTAGTTCTCTGTATATTTTTCTTTATTTCACTTTACTTAGCCTTCACTGTTTCCTCTATTTTGCATTAGTACTCAGTAATTTCTGTGAGCGTACTGATTTCCAGTGTTTGGAACTCTGCATCTGATAGGTTGGCTATCTCACTTAGTCTCAATTAGTCTTAATCTCTTCCTCACTTAGTTCTATTTTTGGAGTTTGATTTGTTCTTTCATTTGTGCCACATTTCTTTGTCTTGCACATGGCACATCTGTTACATTGTAAGGGGCACAGCCTTAGGTATTCGCCAGGGTGGGGCAAGCCACTTCACCATGTTGTGGTGCTGTATGTGGGGGGGGCAGATAGGGAACAATGCCATTTGGTAGGCTCTCGCCCTGCTTTCAGTCACTTTCCCCACTACCCAACAAGCACATTGGGCCCTTCTGGTGCTCTTATCTAGTTGGGTGAGTTTGTATATGCTCAAGGACCCCATGGTTCTCTCCAACATCCTCTCCTGTGAGGCTGGGAGTTTCTCTGCCACCACAACCCTTACACTTTTTTACAGCCAGAAGTTTTGAGGCTTTAGTTTCCAGTGTTGGAACCCTGGGTTGAGAGGTCTTTCTCCCTCCCCAGTTGTACCTCCAGGACTATCTGCATGTGAATGTGGGGCCACCTGGTCTGTTGGCCACCACCTAGCTCCCTGTTCTGTCACCTTGCCATGCGTCTACTCCACCTTAGCTGCCATCTCTGCCCCTCCTACCAGTCTGGATGAATGTTTCTTCTTTAACTCCTTGGTTATTGGACTTCTATACAGTGTGATTTTCTGGTAGTTCTGGTGGTTTTTTGTTTATAAATCTGTTGTTGTGTTTCTTTTGGTTGTGTGAGGAGGTAAAGCATATCTACCTTTGCCTCCATTTAAAATTAATAAAAGGTTAATTACAGACTTAAAATTACTTTTCTGCAACCACTTAGACATGTTTCAGGATTGCATATATATTATGAATTTATCATTTAATAAAATGTAATAAATAAGGGTATTTATTTGACTAATATATATTTTTTCTATGGAATAGAAGTTGTACTCTGAATTTTGAGATTTTCTAACATTTATTAATAATATTACTTGATAGTCATTATGTAACATGCTTACTAAAAATATAGTCCCTGATTACTTTATGATCATTAATGATAGTAATAGTAACAAAATATCAACATAAAGTATCTCTAAAGAAAACTAAAAAAAAAAAGTACTTGCAAAACTTCAACATTTGGAGAATTTGCAGATCCTGTCTGTACTGCATATACCCTTCAGTCATCAGAAACTGGTCTGTGCTGGTGCACCTCGTCAGCATATTGGAACCTGTTTTACCTATAGGCGCCAAGAGTGTAAATACCTGGACAATAATTCCACTTCACCACTTTACCTCAGCTCTTAATGAACAGAGGATGAGAAAGAATGTACTTGCCCCTTCACAACCTGAAAGGAGCAGCTCTGAAGGGAGACCACTATGCTTGGTCTCAGAACTCTCAGCAGCTTGCTTCCCTGCGTTATTGAGTCCAAGTTAACCTCCATGGTATTTTGACTTTCTCCTCTTCCTGAAGCTCCACTTTTCTACCACATTCCACCTGTGGGGCAGGGAATCTTTAAATAGATCACTTCAAGTAAATTTTGTATCATTGTGAGTTTCTGGCGACCCATCCAGAGCCTGCGGCCACCTTGTACTTATTAGCCTACAAGCAGGCTATTCATATGTACCAATAATGGATTGGTGTTTCCCATCAATCAGTATTTTGCTAATATTGTCACTTTTGATGCTTAACTAGAGGACCCCAACATATTATGCATTTGGTAAAGACTAACTGATGGTAATGCTAGAAACAAATATAACCATCTAATAACGTTTAGACATTAGATAATTAACTGATGCTGCAATTGTTAATGTTATTAAGATGTTGTTATGCCACTTATTCTCAGGGTAATTGTAGAATTAAAACTCTTTTCTGTACTTCCAAATTACTCTTTAATCTTGCTAGTATGGTATTTTATACAGTATTTTTAAATTATTGGTTAATAAAATTGTTTCCTTTATAATTGACTATTAGATACTTGTAAATGGTCGTAATGTTTCATGTATCTAAAATTCAGGACATTTAATTTTTTAAAATGAATAAAGACATAAATGAATGAATAGTTCAGGATTTGTGGTTTGTATAGCCTTGAAAACTAGGAGAAAAAATTGAGTCTTAAAGTCACAAATTTAGAATCAAAACAGCAACTAGTGTGCTTGATCAGCTCTTTGTGTCTTTAAACAGACCTTATCTAAAACTATCATAAAACTCCCAAAAAGTGAAATCCTCTTTTCTCTAATATTTTACAATAATCAAATGCACCAAACCTCATCTGAATCTATTTTGGCTTTAGCAATTTATCAATATACTACTTTTAGTGCTTACAGTTGACAGTATGTGGACTAAAGACAAAAGGTTGACATTTCTTTGTCTTTAATATCTGTGTTGGAAGTAACGAAATTGCAACAATATGCAGAAACTAAGAACATTTACTTCTTCCCTAGGACATCTCTGGTTCCAGCGATATCTCTGAAGCATCCTGTTAACAGACTGACATAAGCTAATTTTAAGCTGTTAAGATAATGTCATGTGAAAGCCAACAGAATGTCAGGAACATCATATATCATGAAACTGAATGGAATCATGGGAAAATTCTCAAAGTGAAAGATAGAGAAATAACTCTGAAAGTAGTATTTTAAATATTACAAATATACAGGATAACTTTATGGTGGAATCAAGGCGTTGACCTTAAAAAATGTACAAATATGTCCATATTATAAATTATAGTTAAGGGTTAACATTCTTCTCTTTCACTGGAATTATAGCTTTTTCATACACCACAACAAAATAACCTATTACCCACTTTTTTATTTATTGAAATACCACTTTGGTAACACATTTTTATCTTTAGTACAAATCTTTATTGCAGTATAAAATTTCCATAATTGGAATACCTGCTTAACTCTAATCTTTTTAATTGGAAATATGTGAATTATAAAACAGCAAAATGGAATATATCTTCAAGAAATTCTCTTATATCTTTCTGTGTATAAAAGAGCCCTTTAACAGTCTAATTAGTAATTGTGTTGATAGCTTTGGGAATATATTAAAGAATAAAAATTTTTGGTAAGACTTACAAATAATGACAACTATTTTACATATATGTAAATTTGATAATCGGCATTAGATTCTAGCTGGTATATCTAGTTGAAAGAACAGAGAAATGATTTTTGTATATTAAACAAGTTAAGATTATCATTATTGCCATTACCAAAATTCTACTTAATATACTGTATAATGTTTAACTGTCCTAGACTTTCTATTTTTATATGCAAAAGAGATTATTTAGCAAAATATATTCAGCTGTACGTTTGCAGATGTACTCACATGTACTTATACATTCAAAACAATCTGCTGCTTGTAAGTTCAAATATTTCCAAAAGTAATAAAATTTAAATATTCAACACAACCTGTCTAAAGCAAAACTCAAAATCCCACTCTTTGAGGTATAGCACAATCCAGCCCCTCTTTTCCTTCTACTTGCATTTCCTCCTTCTCTAATTCTCTGCTTGCTTCTGGCCAGCTTCACTGTCTCCTTCCTCTTTTTGGAGTGTTCCAAACATTAGCTTAGCCTCAGCATTTTTGCACTAGCCCCTCACCCCACTCCATGCTCTCCCATCTTCTGACCTGGAACACTGAGAAAAAACCACAGCTCTGTCACTTCAACATTGAAAAGTTTCTCAATCACTGTTTTAATATCACAACCTCTTGTTGCACCACCACATTTCCAAATTATATGACTGTTGGGAACCATTCTGCCTGGTTTCAGGAGTTGTAACTCCTTAGTCCCATGGCTAAGGCTGAGTGAGCGACCTTCAGACTGTAAGCCACTAAGGAGACAAAGCTTATCTCCCTGGCAGGAGCGCTGCTTCTGCTTCATCCATAACTAGCCCCCAACGTTTGGTCAGTTAGCCAATGACAGGTAAGATTCCCCCAAGGGAGGGGTCACCTAAGCCAGGCACAACCACTTGGAAGGCCTTCAAGGAAAGACTTGGGGGGCTGCAGCAAAGAGGGGGTGATGGACCCTCGCTCCCCGAGCTATTCTGACATAGCCTGAGTCCTCAATGTGTCTGGGAGAAGTCTTCCTTATCTCTTGCTTCCTGGTCTTGATCCACTTAAGCCTGAAACTATGACAGAAGGCAGTGCAGCCCTGTGCTGGCTACAGCAGGCTCCCCAGGTGATCAGACAAAAGAAAATTCATAAAGTCCTGTGAAACCTGTTTTGCTAAGAGTGCTCTCACTTAAATGATAAGGGTCCAAGCAGGAAATGAGTTTGTCTCCCAAAGTTTTCTAACCCCTTAGCTGACAGACCCTGACTCAATTAAACCCTCAGAGTTCTTTGAAATGTTATCTGTTGTTTGATCCTTGCCGCCTGACATTGATTGGTGAGCTTTACCTGTATTCCTGTGTATTACAAACCTAATAAAAACCATTGAGGAAGGGGCTCTTGGCCCTTCTCCTTTGAGAGATTGGCCACCTCTACTCCCCAAGCAGATTGTGTCTTGGTAGATTTATTCTCATCCATGGTGGATGGATGGGGCTTTGTGGGTGGAGCCACATATGACATGCTGTTTTTACATAGCAATTATCTTCCCCTTATATTTTGTAAAATTGACCTATTTATTATGTTCATTGCATATTTATTTGCCCCAGTAGAATGTAGCTCCATGAAGACAGGGTTTATATCTTTTTAATTTTATTGTAAATTTTCTATTACCATTTATCCCCTTCTGCCCTCTCCCCCACACCTTAATCACCACACTGTTGTCCATGTCCATGAATCCTGTTCCCTTTTTGCCCCATTCCTTCACCACCTAATCCCACCCCCTCCCATAGCTGTTATCCTGCTCTCTATCTATGAGTTTGTCTCTATTTTACCTGTTAGTTTAGTTTGTTCATTAGATTCCACATATGAATGAAATCATACGGTATTTGTCTTTCACTGACAGGCTTATTTCACTTAGCCTAATGTTCTACAGGTCCATCTGTACTGTCACAAAGGGTAACATTTTCTTCAATGTTTATTATTAAACATGAGGGGAAACCAAAAAAAAAAAACCCTCAGAATTAATTCATAAAAATTGTGAATTTATTCTTACATGTTTAAACTTCAGTCAGCTTCAAAGTGCTCTCCATTTGATGTAATACAGCTATCAAGACTTTTATTCTGCTGCTCAAAGCAGCTTTTGAACTTGTTAATTTTGATGCCTTTCAGGGCTACAGCAGGTTTTGTTTCACTTGTTCCACATCAATAAAATGTTTCCTTTTGAGGACTTTTTCATCAGGGAAATACAAAGTCTCTAAGCCAAGATCTGGTGAATAGGGAGGGTGGGGCATGGAGGCCATGCCATTTTTGGTCAAAAACTGCTGATCACTTAGCCTGGTGTGGGCAGGTGCACTTGTAAATCACCCATCATGAAATGGGCAAGGGAATTGAAAGCAGCTTCAGAACAATTCACTGAAGCCAAATTAAGCCTCTCACAACATCACCAGCTGATGCATTGATACAGATGGGTTCCTAGAACACTCACCTAGTGGGGGAAGCCTATAATACAAAGGGCCTGGCCTCCAGAAAATAATGCTGGGGGGTTTTGGTCACCCCTTGTAAGCATGTAACAGGCTCCAAACAGAGTGCTCAGTACATAGTAGATACTCAAATAACTGTCAAATGAATAACTGAATTTTAAAAATAAACATAAAAATTCCAAGTTTAAGTCAAACAATAAATAACAAAGATTTAATTATAGCCCATGACTTTCAGATTTTAAGGACTTGATATTATATTACATGTCTAGTTCTGTAAGCAAATAACTCTAAATAAATTTTCATACTGACACTATCCACTTACTTTTCTATAAACTCATTTTTAGTAGCTCTACGTTTAAACAAAATACGCACCCTTAGAAAATATTGTGGAGAACATGGCTTCCATTTCATTGTGTGTTGACCTATCTATCAATTAAATAGCTGGAGAAGTTATTCATCCATGTGAAGTGCTCAAATACTTTAATTACAAATCTGTAAACATTACATTCTTTCCTGTGAATGTGAAGCTGCTTTCAAATTTTTCTAACTGAAAATATTCCATGGTAAATAAGAGATGCACAATTCAGTTTCAATTCCATTTGTGGTTAATAACTATGGTTCACAGAGAGTAAATTACAAGGTGACAGAGAAGCCATTTCTAATATGGATGTTGAAAATAATTTTGAGATGTGAAGATAAATGTGTCAGTTGAGAGAAAGTTTTGAAAAAGTCTGAAGACTTAAGAGCCATAATGTGGTCAGGGAATGGTCAATATTCCAGTAGAATTGGTTCCCATGGTGCTTCTAGGGAGTAGTGAAAGATTAATCAGGAAAAAAATGCAGAGTGGATTTTTACGCCCAGCTAAATTAGATTTATTTGGGTGTTATAAGCACTAGAAGGTGAGCACTAATTGAATAGAATAGAACTTGAAACAATATGTGCTATTTTTAAATTAAATTTATTGGGTGACATTGGTTATTTTTGACAAGTCCTATACTAGTTACATTGCACATATTTTGTACCAGTTCTATTTGTGCCTATCTATTTTATTGTGAGATAAAAATGCTGATTAGAATAAAGATGTAAGGCACAATTAAAGATAAAATTTTAAATGTAATACATTTCTAAATAAATTTAATTCTTTTAGAAATAAAAAGCCCTACATTTCACATTGATGAAAATAAAAGTTATAACATTACAGTTAGTTTTTGCTAATTTGGTATAAACTTTTAAGGAAATAGTGGTTGATTATAAAACTGTAAAATGAGATGGTATAAACAGCCATTTAAAATTCATTATTTAGCTCAGCAGAATGCTTTTCAAGTTGATTTTAATTCACCATACTATTGGGAAATTTACTTCAGTAGTTAAGTGAAGAGTTAATGTCTCTATTCTATTTATTACTTAATAGTATTTTTCTCCACAATATTAGGCTGATATTTGGAAATTGATGATATAGTTTGACTTCACAAATTTATTCCATAGTTATTAAATATTCAAAATATTTCTGAAATTATTTTATTTTCTGTGGTATTTGCCTTTTCAACATACTAAATTTTGTTAAAATATAGTAAATTTTATATTAATGAATTTCCCATAATAATTAATCCAATATATCTGTGGAAAGATAATAAATTGAGCAGTTTTCTGCTATAACTTCCAAGTCATAAGAGGTCATTGAAATCACCATGGATATAATGAATAGTTTTTAACTTTTGGTTATATATATGAATTTTTCAAGTAAACAAGGTAAATAAACTTATGATTGATTTTTCACAAAACACACACAAAACTGATTTTTAAAAAGGAATACCTATTTAAAATAAAAGTAGGCTTTAAGAAAAAAGAAAATAGAGTGTCTATTTTGCATTATTAATTCATTATTTTTCATAGTGGACTCTTTAAGAAGTAAGATTAGGATATTAATATAGAAAAATTGAAACAAATTCAAATATATAATTACTCTGATGGTTAGCTCTTTTCCTTCCTCCTTTTAAGTTATAAAAGAAAACACAGTCATAAAAATTTTCAACAAAATCTGATAATACTATCAGAATCAAGAAGAATTTATATTAAGGAAATTGAAGTTAGGGCCCTGAACAGAAGTGTAGGAAAATTTGTAAGAAAATACAAAGAAACTATACAATGACCAAAATAAGCCAAGTTAACAGCATAAAAAAAAAATGCACACTAGAAATGCTGTGCTTCGTACCTGAATTTCTCATTCTAATTTCCAAGAAAAAAATGTCAAAGTTGGATAATTGTAGCCATTAGACACTGCTTCCTAGGACATGATTTCAAGCATAGACTACTATGCAAAACACGAAATGCGAGAGACCAGAGCACACTGCGAGTTATAGATTTTTAATCCCTTTGTATAAAGAACGAATGGATCATTTAAGAAGTTCAAGGAATAAATATCATTATAAAGTAGCTGGCAAAACAGGCAAAAGGAATGAAGATTCTCTTCAGTTAAGCAGGGTGAGTTAGAAGATATCCCACAGACACAGTAAATTTGAATTGTAGCATTAGCTAGAATATCTCTTGCAATTTATGATTTAAGAAATCACAACATTAAAGTCAGAGGAGCAATATGTAAAGCAGAAACTCAGAGTATCCAGCTTTGGGTGCTGATAATCGTTTTGGCTCTGAGTCTTGACTCTGCTATTTTCTTATGCCATAAATATTATAAATCACTGTAAATATTACACATCACTAATAATCTCTAAGCATGTTTTATTGCTGGGAGACTAATACCTACATGTAGAGCCATAAATTAAATATGTTTAGTATACCTATTATGTGTCCAGCATAGGCAAGATACTTGAGGAAAAGCAACTGCATCATCAATGTCATCATCATTACTATAAAAAGCTATTATAAGACATATTCTAGTTTACTAGATTGGATCATAGTAAATAATGTAGAAAAAAGACAAGTTATATATCAGAAAGTTGTTTTAGTGGTTTAAAAACTGATTTATTTTGATGTACAGTAAAATAATATTTTCTATTTTTTTGTATTAGTTTTAATGGGGCTTATGTAACAAATTACCACATATCTACTGTCTAAAAACAACACAAATTTATGATCTTAATTTCCTGGATGTCAGAGTCTTCAATGAGAGTCAGGGATGTATTCCATCTGGGGGTCCAAGGATAAAATTGGCTTTCACCTCTTTGCCAACTTTCTGGAGGCTGTCTGCATTTCTTAGTTCATTGCTCCATTGCTACATCTTCAAAACCAATAACCTCATACTAAATTTCCTTCATGTTGCTATTCCTTTGGTTCTCCCTCTCTAATGATCTATTTCACTTATAAGGACGCTTGATTTAACTCATTTGCATAGGGCAGGATAATCTCTCATCTGCAGATCAGTTGATTAGTAACATTAATCTGCAATCTTTATTTCCCTTTGCCATGTAACCTAATATATTTACAAGTTCCAGGACTAGGGATGTGGACATCTTTGAGGTCTAGGCAACATTATTCTTTCTACCACATTTTGGAAGGAATAAAATAGTGAAAACACTTAAATAAACATGGAGATAAAACAATTATTTTCAAATACATATAGAAGAATATTAAGTTGAGAAATAAAGCAAAAGTAATTAAATGACCATATTCCAATTAAAATAATATTCTATGCATTACTTGAGTTTATTTTCTACTTACCTATTTATTTATATTATAAAATAATGATATTATGTTTTAAACATTCTTTGAATATTTGGTGAAATGCATCTGTGAAGCTATCTGGTCCAGGACTTTTGTGTGCTGGGAGTTTTTTGATTACTGCTTCGATTTCTCTAGTTGTTATCAGTCTATTCAGGCTTTCCACTTTTTCTTGATTCATTTTCAGAAAATTCTATGTTTTTAAAAGTAGAGTCATTTTGCCCAAGTTGTCCAATTTCTAGGCATATAATTGTTCATAGTAATTTTTGACAACCCTTTGTATTTCTGTGGTATCAGATGTTACTTCTCCTCTTTCATTTCTGATTTTATTTATTTGGGTTCTCTCTTTTTTTTTCTTAATGAGTCAGGTTAAAGGTTTGTCAATTTTGTTTATCTTTTCAAAGAACCAGCTCCTGGATTCATTGATCCTTTGAAATAACACATAGGACAATGTTTAAATCCCAAAATATATAAAGAAATCATAACACTCCACACCAGAAAGACAAACAATCCTATTAAAAATGGGAAAAGGACCTGAACAGACACTTCTCTAAGAAGGACATACATATGGCCCATAGACATATGAAAAGATGCTCAACATCACTAGCCACCAGAGACATGCAAATTAAAACCACAATGATATATCATTTCACACCTGTCAGGATGGTCATCATTAACAAATCAACAAACAACAAGTGCCGATGAGGATGTGGAGAAAAGGGAATACAGACTGGTGCAGCCACTGTGGAAAGAGTGTGAAATTTCCTAAAAAAAAAAAAAAAAAAAAAAAAACTAAGAATAGAACTGCCTTTTGACCCAGCAATGCCACTGCTGGGAATATACCCTAAGAATCCCAAAATGCTACACCAATTCAAATGAATTTATGCACCCCTATGTTCATAGCTGCAGTATTTACAATAGCCAAGTGCTGGAAACAGCCTAAGTGCCCATCATTAAATGAGTGGATCAAGAAACTGTGGTATGCTTACAAAATGGAATACTGCACAGCAGGAAGATAGAAGGAACTCCTACCTTTCACAACAGCATAGATGGAACTGGAGAATATTATGCTAAATGAAATAAGTCAGACCGTGAAAGATAACTACCATATGTTCTTACTTATAAGAGAAATCTAATGAACAAAATAAATTAATGAGTAAAATAGAAACAGAGACATAGAAACATGGAACAGACTGACAGTGGCCAGAGGGGAGAAGGGAGGGGGATAATGGTGGAAAGAAAGGGAAAGGACTAGTCAAAGAACATATATGAATGACCCAGGGACATGGACAACTGTGTGTGGAGTGACTGTGGGAGCAGGGGGGAGGGTGGGCTGGGTGGAAGAGGGTAACGGGGAAAAATTGGGACAATTGTCATAGAATAACAATTAAAAAAAGAATTTGGCTGATAGACAACTTGATAACATAAATGTTGCCAAAAGAAATCACAAAGTACATGCACCATAGAAGGAAATGATTCTCATTAAACAAAATATTTTAATAAACTTTTGTATATTTATCACACTCATTTAGAGAGGCATTAATATTTATCTTTAAAAAAGTAAAAAGATTAGACTGGGAAAATGATGATGGAAGGAGACCTGTCTTGGAGTGGTAAACACACAACATATTATACAGATGATCTACTGTAGAATTGTATACATAAAACCTGTATAATTTTATTCACCAATGTCACCTCAATTTTCAATAAAAATAAATTGAAAAGGAATAAAATAAAAACATTAAAATACAGAGTATCAATAATAAATATTTCCACTACCTTCTTATTTCTATGACATGACAAATATGAATATTTTTCATTAACCTTCCTAAACTTCTTCTTTTCTTGGAAAATTATTTACCAAAGGCATTACACACCCCTATACACAAGCATTTAATACAATTATGGGCTTGTGAGACAAAACATAAAGATATACATCATCATTTAAAAGGTGATATTCTATTACTTGTATAAATGTAAATAACTTTGTTAACCAATATGCTTCAGTTAAAGATTTTGGTTGTTTTCATTCATATAATATGTTGAGAATTGCTGCGATTATTCTTATTACAGAGAATTTGTAGTTTATTTTAATGCTACTAATGGTGTTTAGATAGACAGAGGGTCTAGGAAGGCACCCCCAAAGTAGACCCGTGCAGTGTAAAGAATAAAAAAGTTAAATGAATGCTAATAATGTAGGAAAAATTAAAAGTCCTAGTGTTGTTTTGAAAGTAAGATATATAATAATTAGATAAGTTGCTCTAAAACAAACCTGATATAGGAAAAATGGAAAAATTGTTGATTGAAAGTATCTGATTATAAGACTCAGAAATAAAAATACCTAAAAATATTGTATTTTGAAATTAAAGAAAGGAAAATAAAATTTAAAATATTTTAAAGGTTAAAACTGAATTAGTAATAAAATAAAAAATGAGATGGGGACTTGAAATTACCAAAAGAAAGACTTAAGACATAAAAGTTGATAGATGAAGCAAAAATTAAAGCATATATACAGAAAAAAATATGAAGGCAGCATAAGTTCAGACTGCCAATTATGATAATAGTTTCAAATGAACTTCAAAAAAACTCATATTTGGGAGGAGCAGAAGCTAACAAAACTATAACCATAAGTCTACATGAGAGATAAGTTAAAATGAAATTGAGGTTTAAAAACTGATTTTTAAAAACCTATACTTTGGTAACTAAAATATTTTAAATAATTGGAAATGTTAACATAAGGTGAAAAAAATCATTTGATGAATCATTACAAAAAAATACCCATGGCATTTAGTACTTTCAGGAGGGAAAATCCAACACAATAATATAATAATAATCATGAAACATTGTGCTCAGAATAACATAGTAAAAATCATTAATTTATAAACCATTAGAAGTAAAAACACACTTTAAAAAAACTATGTATCATTAAGAGGCAAAGATATTCTTCAAAAGTTGTAAGTTACTCCATTTATTGTGTGTGTGCATCTGTATGTTTCAGTTTTTGCTCCTCTCTTAAATTATTTAAGTGTGGGTATTCTTTGTGTTTTATGTGTTTACATAGCTTAAAGTCTAATACATAATGCATAATATGTATGTATGTGCCTGATGCATAATATAATATCAAAAAATATGGAAGACTAAAATAAAAGGAAGGACTTGAAGTTCCAACAGAAAAAAAATATTAAAAATAAAAATTAATTTAAAATCATAATAAATTTAATGAGGCAAAATAAATCCAGACCTGATCCAGCTCTAGAAAATTAACTTTTTCTAACTATTTTTATGTTTATCTTTCTTAAATCATTTTAAAATTAGTATACTTTTTATACTTAATACCTATTTATTTTTACACAATTATTATAAACAAATTAGGATATATTTTAAAAGAGAAAACCATGTGTAATAGCACCATGTGCCAAAATATCAAGGAACATGCATATATTTATATGGTTAAATTGATACCACTTTATTGAGTGCCATTAAAATATTAAATAAATGCAAATAGCCTGAATATGAAAGAAAAATATTTGTTGAAATTGTTGATATTCTTCAAACTGATGTATAAATTTAAAGCGATGTCAATAAAAGTCAATGCATGTTTTTGTATATTTAAAAAAATAAATCACTAAGAATCAACAAGCTTCTTTTACAGAAGAATAAGGAGGGGGAAATTGCATTTTGGGATATTAAAGCATAGTATGAAATAATAGGATGTAAAATAAACTTGATGCAGAGATAAACAAATTAATTTTAAGAATAGATTATCTTGAAATGTACTCAAACACATTTAAAATTTGTATGTTAGGATATGAAAAATTAATAAGGAAATTAGAGATTATTCAATAAATACATCTGAAAACCAGATATGTTCCCAGAATAAAAGTAAAATAAAATAAAATTGGGTACTTCATAGAGTTGAAGTAAATTAATTCAAAATTT
The DNA here is from genome assembly GCA_004027475.1 of Anoura caudifer. Classification (NCBI taxonomy): domain Eukaryota; kingdom Metazoa; phylum Chordata; class Mammalia; order Chiroptera; family Phyllostomidae; genus Anoura; species Anoura caudifer. The sequence continues at coordinate 114,996 of PVKU01003102.1, forward strand.
ATATTGACTTAAATATAAAAAAAAAGTGGAAACTTTTAAGATAAAAGATAGATGGAAATCTTTCTGACCTTTGATTAGCATTATGTAGCACCAACTATAAAAAATGAATTATTTTGGCCACATTTATATGAAGAATTTGTGTTCATCAAAAATTAAAATAGAAGCCCTGGCATGGTTAGAACATTATCCTGGAAGACCAAGGTTAAAGGTTGCATCCCCTCTTAGAGCACATACAAGAATCAAACTATGAATGCATACATAAGTGGAACAACAGATCTCTCTCTCTCTCCCCCTCCTTCCTTCTTCTCTCTCTAAATTATTTTTTTTTTAAGAAAAAAGGCAAGTTACCAGGTGATAGAAGATAACCACAACACTTGCTAAAAACAGTGGGTATTAGAAATTTTTAAACAATGAAAAGCAAAAATTTAAGTGTGCAAGATAAATAAGAAGTTTTTAATAGAAGAAAAAATATACAACCAATATTAAGACATATTTAAGCTCATTAGTAATCAGTAAAATCAAAATCCAGATGACAATGAAATGCCATTTTATACCCAATGGTAAAAGTTAGGACTCTAAAATGTTTAATATTGTGAAGCATGTAATTAGCCTGATTTCTTATTTATTGCTGGTGGGTGTGAAAATTGATACAAAAAGTTTAGAAAAAAGTTTGTCAATGTGTATATTCAGATATATGACCGCAATTTTTCACTCCTAGGTATGTACTCAACATAAGTTTTTTCAATTGTGTACCAAAGGGTGTGCGGAAGAATGTTCTGAGTAGTACTACTACTGGTAAAGGTAAAAGGTTAACTCAGGCAGAATCCAGTATTCGTCAGAATAGGTAAATGAATTGTATATATCCATAAAATAAAATATAACCATATGTGACAACTCATCCATATACCTGAATATCAATCATCAGTCAAAATGAACAAATAAAACCTTCAGAAACAACAATGCAAATAAACGTAGCGATATAATATTAAGTAAATGAAAACTGTAACAAAAGTTTACATAGAGCGTATTTCCTTCTTAATACAAATTTTAAAATTGAAATTTAACCAACAAATATTTCACAAACAAAAATACATATGAAGTATATTTCTATATGTGTACACATTTGTATAAAATACAAATATGTGTATAAACATATATAATTTATGTTTATTATATATAATATATGTGATGATTAACCAAGACTCAAGTGAGAATGACAGGAGAATAGAAGAATTTGTAACTTATTGACAATATTATAACTCTTCTGTTTGGTGATGTTCTCATTGAAAGTTCATAGATATTTATTATTTTACAAACTATTGCAAATCACATATAATTATAAAATATATCTAGAGTAAATATAATTAATGTATCAAATTATTAATTATAAGTAATATAATTCTGTAAAACTAAAATTCATAACATAATGGAGATGTAAACTCATAAATATTCAAATAATTCTGATGATTAGAGAAAAATGGCAAGTCCTTTTCATAACCACATTTTCTTCATCTAAGAAGTCATATACATATGCAGATATGTAAAAACAATTATATGGTTTAATTGAGTTCCTTTAAATTTTTTCCTAAGAATTGTGTTCCACTATAATTAAGACAAAAAGACCTCTCACAAATGACCCAATAGAAATAGTCTGAAAATTACATATATCAACTAGATTTTTATGATTGAATTATATTAAAACATTGCTCATAATCATGCTACATTACTTTTCTTTTGTCTTTAAATACCACTGATGTAATATTAAAACATTTTAATTACTTAAGAACTGAACTGTTATATAATTCAAGTGAGTCATTTCTTGATAGTGAAAATAAATGTCAGAGAAAGATTCATTATAGAAAATATATTTTGAGGAAAGCAAAAATAAAATGCACATTTAAAATATATAACCTCAAATTATTAATATTAGCTTATTATTTTAGTATTTTAGGTTCAATTGTATCTTCTCAAAATATGTATGTTGAGCATCTAACCTCCAGTACCTTTGAATGTGGACATACTTGAAAATAGGATCTTTGCAGATGTAATTAGTTAAGTTGAGGCTATGCTGGCAGAGATGGGATCCTAAGCCTATGACTCCAATAGAAAAATGATAAATCACAGGTTGAAGCCCTGAATGATGTAGTTCAGTGAATTGAGTGCAGAATGTGAACCAAAGTGTCACCAGTTTGATTCCCAGTGAGGGCACATGCTTGGGTTGCAGGCCAGATCCCTAGTGGGGCCCACATGAGAGGCAACCACACTTTGATATTTCTCTCCTCTCTTTCTCCCCCATTCTCCTCTCTCTAAATAAATAAATAAAATCTTTAAAAAATTACAGGTTGAAGATCCACAAGATGCAGAGTCTATTTTGGAAGTAGTTCTTAGTGTGACAGAAACAACAGGGGAGACCAAATGGGAATACTAAAGAAGAATGTCACCTCAGACACGTGTAGATACAACAAAGTATAGCAAACATAAAACACTCCTCCTAGCCAGTAACCCAAATCCTAGACAGATAGACTTAAAACCTCTGGAGAGATTGAGAAAGACAGAAAGAAAAAAAAAGAGACAGAAAATTCATGGATACAGTGTGGTGATTGCAGGGGATCGGGAGGTGATGGAGGGTATAGGGGAGATAAATGGTGATGGAGACTGGAGTGGAGGTGGTGAACATACCATATTGTTAACAAGTGCCGCTCCAATAAATTTAATAAAAAAGAAAAATCAATCAATAAACAAACAAACACACCTCACAAGATAGGCATATTTACCTCAGTCCTATTACTAATAGAGTTTGACCTTCAGGAAAATTACAAGACAATTTAAGAGGTAAGAAAAAACAGTGTCAGTAAACAAGGTAAGCATCACAAACAGATTCAGTTATTACACAGATTTCAAAATTATCCAGCAGAGACTGTATAACACCTGTAAATAATTTGTTATAGAAACCAATGTTAAAAGTAGACAATGCTGCAGATAATGTTAGCAGACATATATTTACTTGAAGAAAGAAAAGTGTTAAAAATTAAAAACGAAGTAACAACAATAAAGAATACCCTTTTTACTTTCATCATTTGACTGTACATAGATTAGGAAAGAATCAGTGAGTTGAAGATAAGTTAACAGAAATTTCAAATATGCATCATATATACAATGATCTAGAAGTATCCCAAACTTAACTACAAAGAGAAAAAAGAAAAAAAAAAAAAAGACAAGGGTATTCATGAACTGTGGAAATAATTTTAAAAGAGTAACATAAGTATAATTCAATTGCCAGGAAAAGAAAGATAGAAAGGATCTGAAGAAATAGTTGAAGTAAAAATGCCTGAAAGTTTTCAAAAACAATGTGAGGCAACAAACTGTGAACCCAGGAAACTCAGAATATCAACTAGGAAAAATGCAAGAACAAACACAGAACAAAAGCCCTACCCATTAGGCTACCATATTTAAACATTAGAAAATCAAAAACAAAGAGAAAATGTTAAATTAAGCCTGAACAGAAAAACACCTTATTTATAGAGGAAGAAAAATGCAAATGACAACAGATATATTATCAAAACCAGACAAGAAAAAAGATAGTGGAGTGACATATTTAAAGTATTGAAAGATAAAAATCACCAACTTAGAATTCTATATCTAGTAGAACTATCATCTGTAAGTGAAAGATAAATAAGAATTTCATCAGTAGACCTGGCTTGTAAAAAATGTTAAAGTATTTTTCAAGAAGAAAATGGTATAAGTTAAAAAATTATACCTATGTAAAAGACAGAAATTGTGGGAAAAGGAAAGATCAAAGAATAATCCAGTCTTTTATTTCTCTTATTCTTGATTAGCATAATATATAACTATTCAAAATAATAATAGCAACAATATATTTGATGATTATATGATCAGTGATACAAATACAGTCTTATAAAGGATGGAACAGTTTTTATGAGGTAAATGCATTATACATGAAGCATTATAATACTATTTGAAAGAAGATTTAGATTAGTTGTAAATATATATTAAATACTAAAGGGCTGTCACTAATTTTTTTTATAAAGAAGTATAGGTGATATGCTAAGAGAGAAAATAGAATTATATGAAATGTTAAACTAAAGCCAAAGAAGGTAGAAAGAAAGAGGAGAATACAATTTAAAAATGGACAAGTACAACAAATAGAAAATAGTTAAAAAGAAGATAGATATTGATCCAACTATATTAATAATCATTTTAAATGTGCATGCTTTAAATACAATTAAAAGACACTCTCAGAGTGGAAGAAAGAACACATTGTCTAGCAGAAATCCCCTTTACATGTAGAGATACTCATAGATTAAAAGTAAAGTGGTCACAGACTTCTGGCTAAGATGGAGGTGTAGGTAGACACACTACGCCTCCTTGCACAACCAAAATAAGGACAACAAAAATGTAGAAACACAAAAACAACCAGTATCGACAGAAAATTGAACTATATGGAAGTCGGACAACCAAGCAGTTAAAATAGACACGTTCATCCAAACCAGTAGGATGGGCAGTTTGGAGGCCAGGGGGAGAGGGGTCACAGGAAAAAAAGCGGTGGCTGGTAGACCCCGGGCACAGGGTGGCAGTGGGCAAACCCAGCAAGGTGACGCATAGTGGAGGGGCGTGGTGTGTAAGGCAGTTGACGGACCAGCAGTCCCATATTCACATGCAGATAAACCAAGCAAAACTGGGAGTGAGACAGACCACACAACCCAGGGCTCCAGCTCCGGGAAATAAAGCTTCAACACACCAATTGAAAACACCTGTGGGGGTTAAGGTGCTGGGAAGGACTCCTGGGCTCACAGGAGAGTTCACTGGAGAGACCCACAGGTCCTAGAACACACACAAGCCCACCCACATGGGAATCAAAACCAGAAGGGCCCAGTATGCTTGGGGGAAGTGGTGGAAAGGACTGAAATCCATCAGAGAGCAGACTAAGCGCCACTCTTCCCTCTCAGACCTCTCCCCCACCAACAGTGTCACAATGCAGAGGTGGGTTGCCCTGCCACAGTGAATACCTAAGGCTCCACCCCTTACTATGTAACAGGAGCAACAAAACAAAACAACAACAAAATAAATGGTCCAAATGAAAGAACAGATCAATGCCCCAGAGTAAATACAACTAAGTGACGAAGAGCTAGCCAACCTATCAGATGCACAGTTCAAAGCACTGGTGATCAGGAAGCTCATAGAATTGATTGAATTTGGTCACAAATTAGATGAAAGCATGAAGGTTACACTAAGTGAAATAAAGGAAAATGCACAGTGAACCAATAGTGATGGGAGGAAAACTGGGACTCAAATCAATGGAGTGGACCCGAAGGATGGAAGAAACAAACAGAAAAGAATAAAGAAACAAGAATTCAAAAAAGTGGGAGAGGCTTAGGAACCTCCAGAACACCTGTAAACATTCCAACATCCTAATTATAGGGGTGCCAGTAGGAGAAGAGGAAAAGCAACATGTGGAGAAGTTATTTGAACAAATAATAAAGGAGAACTTCCCCAATCTGGCAAAGCAAATGGACTTCCAGGAAGTCCAGGAAGCTCAGAGAGTCCCAAAGAAGTTGGTTCCAAGGAAGAACACACCAAGGCACATCATAATTACATTAGCCAAGATTAAAATGAAGGAGAGAATTCTAGAAGGAGCAAGGGATAAGGGCACAATCACCTACAAAGGAGTTCCCATTAGACTGTCTGCAGATTTCTCAAAAAAGACCTTGCAGGCAAGAAGGGGCTGGAAAGAAGTATTCCAATTCATGAATGTCAAGGACCTACATCCAAGATTGCTCTACCCAGCAAAGTTTTCATTTAGAATGGAAGGAAAGATAAAGTGCTTCTCAGATAAGGTCAAGTTAAAGGAGTTCATCATCACCAAGCCCTTATTATATGAAATGTTTAAGGGACTTATCTAAGAAAAAGAAGATAAAAAATATGAACAGTAAAACTCACAGTTATTAACAACCACACCTAAAACAAAAACAAAAGCAAACTAACCAAACCATAGAACAGGAGCGAACCACAGAAATGGAGATCACATGGAGGGTTAGCAACAGGGGAGTGGGAGGAGGAGAGAGGGGGAAAAGGTACAGAGAATAAGTAGCATAGATGGCGGGTAGAAAATAAACAGGGGGAGGGTGAAAATAGTATGGGAAATGTAGAAGCTAAAGAACTTATGACACATGGACATGAACTAAAGGGGGGTAATTTGGGCAGGAGAGGGTGGCCAGGGTGGAGGGGAGTGAAGGGGGAAAAATAGGACAACTGTAATAGCATAATCAATAAAAATACTTAAAAAAAGTAAAGGGTGGAAAAATATTTCATGCAAACACTGACCAAAAATGTTTAGAGTTGCTGTATTAATTTCAACTAAAGCAGATTTAGAACAAGGTTAATTTTCAGGGATGAAGAGGAGCATTATGTATGATTAAAAGGGGAATTCTCTAATAAGACCTAACAATCATTAGGATATACACACCAAACATCAGTGTACCAAAATATGTGAGACAAAAACTGAAATATTGCCAGGAGAAATAAATAAATCCACTACTGGAGTTGGAGGTTTAAAGTACCTTATAATATAAATGATCGATTCAACAGACAGAAAATCTGTGAGAATATAGTTGAACTGAGCAGCATAATGAATCACACGGACTTAATTGACATTTATAGACTATTTGTTCTAACAATGGCAGAATTCACCTTCTTCTCAAATTCACATAGAACATGTACCAAAATAGACCATTCTGGGCCATAAAATATACCTAAATCAATTTAAAAGAACAGAAATCTTACAAAGTATGTTTTCAGACCACAATGAAATTAATCTAGAAATCAATAACAGAAAGCCAGAAAATCACAAAATATTTGTAGTTACACAAGATATTTTTAAATACGCCATGCGTCAATGTTGGAACCATTCTGCCTGGTTTCAGGAGTTGTAACCCCCCCCCCCCCATGGCTAAGGCTGAGTGAGTGACCTTAGGACTGTAAACCACTAAGGAGACAAAGCTTATCTCCCTGGCAGGAACGCTGCTTCTGCTTCATCCATAACTAGCCCCCAATGCTTGGTCGGTTAGCCAATGATGGGTAAGATTCCCCCAAGGGAGGGGTCACCCAAGCCAGGCATGACCAGTTGGAAGGTCCTCAAGGAAGGACTCAGGGGGCTATAGCAAAGAGGGGGTGAGGGACCCTCGTTTCCCGGCCTATTCTGACATAGCCTGAATCCTCAATTTGTCCGGGAGAAGTTTTCCTTATCTCTTGCTTCCTGATCTTGATCCACTTAAGCCTGAAACTATGATGGAGGGTGATGCAGCCCTGTGCTGGCTATAGCAGGCTCCCTAGGTGATCAGACAAAAGAAAATTCATAAAGTCCTGTGAAACCTGCTTTGCTAAGAGTGCTTTCATTTAAATGATAAGGGTCCAAGTAGGAAATGAGTTTGTCTCCCAAAGTTTTCTAACCCCTTAGCTGACAGACCCTGACTCAATTAAACCCTCAGAGTTCTTTGAAATGTTCTCTATTATTTGATCCTTGCCACCTGACATTGATTGATGAACTTTACCTGTACTCCTGTGTATTACAAACCTAATAAAAACCATTGAGGAAGGGGCTCTTGGCCCTTCTCCTCTGAGAGATTGGCCACCTCTACTCCCTAAGCAGATCATATATTGGTAGATTTATTCTCATCTGTGGTGGACACATGGGGTGCCGCAGTCCAGCTGCAGCAGGATCCAGGGGGGTCCCGAAGGTGGGTAAGGCGTTGGCGCGTGGAGATCAGGCAACGACACACCTCAGAGGATGGTGAAGCACTGATTCATTTATTACAAGCACAAGTGGATTTTTATATTTTCTTTTTTGGTATAGCTCAACATTCGCAGGTGCATAGCATGATCAGTTAAGCAGAAAAAATCAATACAAAAGTAACCAGGAACAGTACGAAAGTTCTCAAAGATTCAGTTGCATTAAACAAAGATTATTTTGACCAGGATACCCATAAATCAGATGATTAGAATTTCTCAGAATTTGTTCATAGGGCAAAAGTGTATGGTAGATTGAGCAGAGGCAATAAGGCCTTTATGATGTCCAACTTAGCTATATATCTTTTCTGTCTAAAATGTTTCTCTGTGTACTATAAACTTTAACTTCATAGTAACTGTTTCTACATGCTTAATAGCTAACCAGCTTTTCTTATTTCTATGGCTGTGTAATTGATGTATATTCCTATTCAAGGTAAAAGAGGGGCTGTTACTCTAACGACTTTTAGACATTCAGGAACTTTCTATTATTTTGTATAACTTCATTGGAATTATACTAATCAATGAACCTAAAATACAAATGTCTAACAATCCCACCACCTTTTGATCACCAAAACAAACATGTGAGGAGAGATAGACAGGAAATCCAGGTACAGCTGTTAATTCAAGAAGTCTAACTTATTATTTTATTTTTTATTTCTTGAATACTAAGGGGCCCAGACCGCTTAAGTCTCTCAAACCAGGGTAATTTAAATAAGCCAACATGTTTTCTCTTATGGTTAATAATTATATTGCCCTGGCTGTCGTATACACCTGTATAAGGGAGAGGGGAATCTGTGAGGATTTTTTCATCCTTTTAGGCAGTTCAATGGGGAATACTGTCCCTTCCTCTTGGGTGGTACAGGAATAAGTAATTACAGTACAATGCCTATATTCAGTAGCAAAAGCAAAATAATTAAAATAAAACAGCCAATTGTTAACCCAATTTGGATGCCACATTCTCTTCTGGGGAGACAAATTCCTTGAACTCGAGTCCTCCATGCCCGGACCTTGTCAGACAACATGGTTGGAAGAGGACGAGGCAATGGGGCTCTGTGGGTGGAGCCCCACCACAGGTCAAATAAGTCTCAAGTGAAAATGATAAATAAACTCGATGCAGGTCATATAGGAACTCTCTGTTATCTCTGTAGTTATTTAATATCTAAAACTATTTTTAAAAATAAGGTCCTTAAAATAGCTATAGCTCATAAATCAACAAAAGATTTAAAGAAAATAATAACATATATTCTTTTAATAAAAGTAATAATAAATAAGGAAAAGCAACCAAATAATAGATGGGACAAATAGAAAACAAATAGCAACATACTAGTTTTAAACATAATCATATTGATGCTCATAATAAATAACCTAGCCACTATATTAAGAAGGAAGAAATAGATTAGATTATAAAGGGACAGGATCCAATTATGTGCTGCCTGCAATATAAAGATTTTCAATTTAAATCACAAATACATCTAAATTAAAATAATGGGAAACATATACAACATCTCCAGAATTAAAAAACCAAAACCAGTCATATTATATTCACATCAGATAAAATACATTTTAGAGGAAAGAGTATTACCAGGAACAAGGAAGTCTATTTTTATAGTGATAAAACCATAAGTTCATCAAGAGAATGTAAAAGTCCCTCAAGTTTGTGCACCTAATAACAGAGTTTCAAAATCAAAAGCTGAATTTTATAAAAATGCAAGGGGAAATAGATAAAATCAAGTTATAGCTACATAATTTCACGCTCCTTCCTCAATATTTAATAGAAGAGGTACATAAAGTCAATAAGGATGTAGAAGACTTGAAACATAACTAATTTAATCTAATTGATAATTACAGAACATTTTAACCAAAATCAATAGGATACACATCATTCTTTAGCTTATAACTTTTATCAAAGCAGACAATATTCTGGGACATAATGCAAGTTTCAATAAATTTAAAAGAATTTTAATCATACCCAGGATATTCTCTGAGTACAACTAAACAAAGTAAAAATTAATAAAATAAAAAATGCTTAAATTTCCTAACTATTTTTGTTCATGGAAACCAATGAACACAAATTATAATGGACTATAGAATAATTAAGAATTAGTTAGAAGTAAATGAAGATGAAAAGATGACATCACACCCATCTGATGTATCTGAAGCAGTAAAGAGAGGAATATATCAATGACCTAAGCTTCCACCTAGAGGAATATTTTAAAAGGCAATTTAAATCATTGTAAGCAAAAGGAGAAAATAGTAATGAACAGTAGGAAGTCAGTACATTAAAAAGAAAAAACAAGTCAATGAAATCAAAAGCTGAGTCTTTGAAAAGTAGCAATAAAATTGGTTTAACTTTAGTGCACTATTTTTTTTTAAAGAAGACATGAATATTTATACTATGAGTGGGAGAAGGCAATACAGATATTAAAATAATTGGAAATTATTATGAATTATTTTACACCAATTAATTTCACAGTTCAGAGTGCATGGAAAAATGCTAAAAAAGTGTGTAAATACAGGCTTTTTAAATTATTATGAGTATAAATTATTATATTCATGAAGAAAGTTCATCTTTAAAAGAGCCTATGGTTGGCTCTGCGGAGGACAGCTAAGAGAAAGTTTCTGTTCTCATTATTTTTAATGCCTCTTTATATTGCTCCAAAGCTGTAAATCCTTTTCTCTTTGTCCCAACTTCTTTGCCCTGTGTTGATCTGTGCTGAGATATTAACTCTGTTGAAGTAAAAAAATATATATACAGTAATAAAATATTAAATACTTGTCCAACACTTGTATGTCTAGAGGATTTTTCATTTGCGTAGTTCCATACACCAAGCCATTTTTACATGACATAAAGATCTTGTATATGATGGCTGGTAGTAAAAAGAAAAGTAAGAATTGATAATAATAATAATTAGAATAATAGATAATCAAATTAGAAGTTTTCACTTCCATCTTGGACTGATAAACAACAACTTTTCTTGGAGCCATCAAGAACTAAGATCACTGGATAAATTGTAACTTTGCAAACATGAAAAACAAGTTTATTCAGAGAAGATGAAAAAAAACCAAGACCTATTTATGTAGACCATAAACTATTAGAGGTATAGAAACTGATAAGAACATTTAAATAAAAATTTTGATGAATGGCTGAAGAATGACCTTAGACTAGCATTGAAAATGAGAAACTTCCAGGGAAGTCAGACAGAGGGGTTTCTCAACATTTTCTTAAACTTTCTTCCAGGAATCCAACAAAATTGATGTCTAAGTGAACATCCAAGGAAAATCACCTCATAGCTTCATAAGCAGAAGGTGTTAACCTAAGAAACATCCAAATCTATAAGGACTTTTGTGAGTTTTAGGCCAACTGATGGCAATTGCTGGGAAGCAAAATCTCAATGAATTGAGAAAATGGCAATTTTGCACCTTATTTTATACATTACGATAAAAGAAGAAGATGTAAGTGGGTTATATAAAATTAATTGTTGGTAGATTAGGGTGGTGGCAGAAAACAAAGCTGGGGGTGTTGGAGAATCTTTGGGATTGGATAAAATGTAAAACAATAGACACATACTTTTTTTCATGCCGGTGGGTATAGGATAGTTAATAGTCAACAATTAACATGATAATAATAACAATTTGTGGTCTCCCTCTGGTGTGGAGCCTGTGCTTGTAGGTCCAGAAAAAAGGAAATTACTTTGATATTCCAAAGACATGTCACTGAATATGTAAAAAAGACAATATGCAGGCTTAATTAAGGTAAATATTGACTTTCATCAGTGATGATTTGAGCCTAGGATATGACTACCTGCCATAAACTGCTTTTAATTAATAACCTTTAATCTCAGACCATCCTTTGTAGTTACTTTTGTGTCTGAGTTTGTAGGGCTGCAATGCAGCTTCTCCTGAGCTTGTCAGGTCAGCACGTGTCCCCTTTTCATTCACAAAGACAAGAGTAAACTTTGCGAAACAATCCCAGAGACTTCTCCATAAAAAAATGCTACTCTCAGGGCAAAGAATTTAACCAACATATTTTGAAATTTACCCTTGGGTGTGGTGGCTAGGTATTTATCCAAAAACCAGCCTCATGCATCTATCTGCCTCATTGAAGTCGGGGTTGAAGCACAGTCTGCAGGGGTCAAGACTTCATATGACTCCAGAGAAATAGAATGGGATTAGATCAGCCAAGCCAAAAATAAAAGAAGACAAATCTACAAAGAAGCATGTTTATGAAGAGTGCTAACAGACACAGGTGCAATAAATTACTTAGATTTAACTGTAATTCACATATTTTTCCTCCTTTTTGAAGTACCACCAAAACATACAGAGGGCCACAATATAATAATGCATAAAATAAAAGTAGACTATAGCTGATGAACTCTCTCTGTGGAGAAGTACACAAAGAAGCCAATGTCACAGCCAAACATAAAGATAATACAGGAAACTGGAGAATCCTGATACCATCAAAGAAAAATTACACCGGATGGTATTAAACAGGCAAAACACTATTTTAATCTATTGCAACAGAGGAGCAAGATTAAATTCATTTCTATTGAAACAAAAGGAAGATTTAAAAAAAAATACTGGAGTGAGCTAGTGGAAAGGTAGTAGAAGATTTTATTTATTCAGGGATTTATTCAAAGTAAGTAAGATTGATCCATCATTTAAAAATTGATATGATCCATCATATTGCATCAGTTGAAACAGAATAGTCATTTGACAAAAGTCTAACACTCATTCATGATAAAAATCTTACTAATTATGAACTAACGTTCCTCAACTTAACAAATAATATCTACAAAAACCTGGAGCTAAGATTACACACGGTGTTAAAAGACTGCAAGATTTCCTCAATTATCAAGAAAAAGCCAAGGATGTCCTATCCCAACACTGGAATTGACATTGAACTAGAATTTTTAGCTAGTGAAATGAGACACAGAAAATAAATAAAATGTATTTAAATTGGGAAATAATAAATAAAACAGCTTTTCTTTGAAGATGATCTGGCTGTCATAATTGAAATAGGCACAAATAATCTACAAAATAAACAATCAAGTAAAAGAATTCTGCAACTAACAAGCAACTAGAGGAAGTTTACAGAACACAAGTTCAAGGTGGAAAAGTCAATTGTTTCTCACTGACACTGATAGCCTGATGGCAGCTTTCCCACCCCTGGGAAAGATGGTAGCAGGTGGAAGTTTTACACTGAACATGTTCATGGTTAGTGAAGCAATTGGGTGCGGGTGGGGAAACCCTTCTACTCACTTCTAATAACTAACTGATCAGGGTGAGACCAGGGAAGCCAAGCACTTGCACCATAGAGGTCAGAATTGTGGCAGAAGGAGGAGTTGGACCAGAGAAACCTGTCAGTCTAGCCTGGAGAAAAGAAGGTATTGGTTGGGGGATGGACACCTCTGGAATGTGCAGAATTTGGAAAGTTATTTGGGCTTTCTGAGAAAGTACCTGGCTCTTCCTGCAACTGAAACTAATATAATCCTGAAGGCAAGGGCACCCTCGTATCTACTTCACAAACATATCAGGCAGTGCATTCGCTCGACCTGCTCACCCTGGAAGTTGTATGACCAGCTGCAGTGCTGGCCCCACATGCAGGCTCCAGGAGCAAGCCTGAGACTGGAAGAAAAGCTGAGTTGCCTGGATGACCACTCAGTGGCCACATGTGGTTCCCGAAGGCTGATACTTTAAATGGGAGAAGGGTATCCAGAGCCTGTCTTTAGTCTGGGTCTGGCTGAGGGTGGTTGTTTTTTTCTCTGGGTTTTCCAGAGGGGATGGGCTTTGAGACAGGATTCTGCCATTCTCCCAGACCATGTAGCAATTGAATAAAAACCTCTTTTCTTTCTCAGACTCTGTCTCTAGAATTTGACTATTAGCAGCTGCAGGCACCCACTCTACTTTGGTTCAGTAAGAGTACCAGCAATGAAATATTTGAATTTGAACTTAAAAACATAGTTTTATTCACAATAGCATCAGAAAGATGATACACTTATACATAAATCTAACAAATGTATATAGGGTTCATAAGTGGAAAAACTCAAAACTGATAAAAGAAATATTTAAAAATAGAAAAACTATTTAGTGTGTATGTATTAAAAGACTCAATATTTTTAGTTATTTCAGCCCAACTTGGATTTAATGTAATTAAAATCCCAATAAATTCTTACACAGATATTGATAATTTTTTTCTAAAATTTATATAAAAATCAAGGATCTTAGCAGCAGAGAGATATTGAAGAAGAAAACCACAGTTAGAGAACTCACACTGAAAGATTTCAAGGTTTATTTTGAAGATGCAGTAATATAGATGGCATAGTACTGGTTGGGCACATAAAAAAATGAAACAGGGTACAGATACTAGAAATAGACTAACATAAACAGTCAATTTTCGAAAAGACTTAAAGACAATTCCATGGAGAATGTAATATTTAACAAATTATACTGGAAAAGTAAACAGAAGAGAAAGGTCTCAGACCTGGATCTTCACTTGTTCACAAAATTTAAAATAATGTGTATTATAGAAGGGATATTAAAATAAAAATCTATAAAATTTTAGAAAAAACATAGGAGACAGTTATGTTGATCTGGGGTTTAGATTTATTTTATTTTATTTTATTTTATTAGATAAAATAACAAAACATGATTCATAAAAAATGATAACTGGAGTTTTTAAAATTTGAAAACTATGCTCCATGGAACAAGATAAAATTGGGAGATAATATTGTAAAACATATCTCATAAAGTGCTCAAGTCCAAAATTTACAAAATATGCCTAAAACTTTTAGAAATCACCAATAAAAAATGAACCAATAAAATGTGGATAAGAGATCTGAACACACACCTCACCAAACAAGGTAAGGCATATATTGTCTTGTTTATTTTGTTTTAATTTAGAATGCTTCACAGATACTGGCTTTTCTATCAATCACAGGTCTGTGACAATCTTGTGCTTAGCAAGTTTTCAGGCACCATTTTTCCAATACCATTTTTACTTCATGTCTATGTGCCACATTTTTTAATTCTTGCAATATTTCAAATTTTCTAAAAAGATCATATTTATTTATTTGTAGAGATAAGGGAAGGGAGGGAGAAAGAGAGGGAGAGAAACATTGATGTATGGTTGCCTCTCACGTGCCTTCAACTGGGGACCTGGCCTGCAATCCAGGCATGTGCCCTGACAGGGAATTGAACCTGTGACCCTTTGTTCCACAGACCAGAGCTCAATCAACTGAGCCACACCAGCCAGGGCTCAAACTTTTTAAATTATGATATTTGTTGTCACTGTAATCTGTGATCTTTGACATTATTTTTGTAATTTTTTTGGAACACCAAGAACCACAAACATATAAAATTGTGAACCTAATCAATAGATACTGTGTGTGCTGAATGGCCCACTTTCAGAAAATTATCCAGTTGCTCTTTCCTCTCCTCAGGTGTCCCTCCCTATTCCCTGAGATACACTGATATTGAAATTAAACCAATTAATAACCCTAAAATGGCTTCTAGGTGTTCAAGTAAAAAGAGTCACATGTCTCTCACTGTAAATCAAAAGCTAGAAATTATTAAGCTTAACGAAAAGTCAATGTCAAAATCCAGGGAGCTGAAAGCTAAGCCTTTTACTAAACATTTAGCCAAGTTGTGAATGCAAAAGAAAAGTTCCTAAAGGAAATTAAAAGTGATACTCCAGTGAACACATGAATAATAAGAAGGAGAAATAGTCTTATTGATGATATAGAGAAAGTCTTTGTAGTCTGGATAGAAAATCAACCAGCCACAGCATTCCCTTAAGCCAATACCTAATTCAGAGCAAAGTCCTAACTCTCTTCAATTCTCTGAGGCAGAGACAGGTGAGAAAACTTCAGAAGGAGAGTGTGAAGTTATTAGAGGTTATTTTATAAAGTTTAAGGAAAGAAGCTGCCTTCAAGCACTATTGAAATTTTATGAATAAATAAACAAATAGAGTCTGTAATTGATTATAAAGCAAGAGTCAGAAAAAATTTAATTTTTTATTGTTGTTAACATTAGAAATTACATTCTCTGACTAAAACACATAAATGAGAAATTAATAATAATAGCTCCCATCATTATAAATTTCATTATTATAAATCATAATAGTAATGAACTTGTATAAAACAAAGAAGATATGAAAGATAATAAAATTTTACATATGAAATAAAACTATAGCTGGAAAGTTATAATGCCAATATTTAGAGAAGAAAAGGAAAAAAGTTAAAAATATTCAAGTTATTTAGTTAGTAATAAAGCAATAGAAAAAAGTCAAAAATAGTAGGAGAAAATAATACAGATAAAACAGAAATTAATAATGTAAGTAAACAAAGAATCAATAGGAAATATCAACTCATCCAAATGGGTTATTTGAAAATACTGATAAAATTGAAAAAATTCTGGGGTCATTGTTTAAAAAAGAAAAAGAGAGTGAAAGAGGACAAATAACCTGTGTTAAAAGAAAAATGGGTCAGAGAGTAGTAACTGGGCAGAAATGGAATCTGTTGTGTCATCATTAAAGATGAACATCCAGCAGGATTGGACATTCACATAGGTAATAAAGAGATGATGCACAAGAGTTAAGTGTAATTGTAGGAATAATCCTCAAGTAGGTATATCTTATTTATTTTTTAAATTATATTTTATCGATTATGCTATTACAGTTGTCCCATTTCTCTCCCATCACTCCCCTCACCCTGCACACCCCCTCCCACCCACACTCCCCCGTACTTCATGTCCATGTATCATAAGTTCTTTAGCTTCTACTCTTCCCACACTATTCTTGCCCTCCCCCTGTCTATTTTCTACCCACCATCTATGCTACTTATTCTCTGTACCTTTTCCCCCTCTCCTCCTCCCATTCCCCTGTTGCTAACCCTCCATGTGATCTCCATTTCTGTGTTTCTGCCCTGTTCTAGCTGTTTGCTTAGTTTGCTTTTGTTTTAGGTGTGGTTGTTAATATCTGTGAGTTTGCTGTCTTTTTACTGTCCTATTTTTGATCTTCTTTTTCTTAGCTAAGTCCCTTAAACATTTCATATAATAAGGGCTTGGTGATGATGAACTCCTTTAACTTGACCTGATCTGAAAAGCGCTTTATCTGCCCTTCCATTCTAAATGACAGCTTCTCTGAAAAGAGCAATCTTGGATGTAGGTCCTCGACTTTCATGACTTGGAATACTTCTTTCCAGTTCCTTCTTGCCTGCAAGGTCTCTTTTGAGAAATCAGCCAACAGTCTGATGGGAACTCCTTTGTAGGTGACTCTGCCCTTATCCCTTGCTGCTTCTAGAATTCTCTCCTTTATTTTAATCTTGGCTAATGTAATTATGATGTGCCTTGGTGTGTTCTTCCTTGGGTCCAACTTCTTTGGGACTCTCTGAGCTTCCTGGACTTCCTGGAAGTCTATTTCCTTTGCCAGATTGGGGAAGTTCTCTTTTATTATTTGTTCAAATAACTTTTCCACTTGTTGCTCTTTCTCTTCTTCTTCTGGTACTCCTATAATTCAGATTTTGGGATGTTTAAAGATGTCCTGGAGGTGCCTAAGCCTCTCCTCATTTTTTTTTTTTTTGAATTCTTATTTCTTCCTTGTTTTCTGTTTGGTTGTTTCTTTCTTCCTTCTGATCCACTCCACTGATTTGAGTCCCAGTCCCTGTGTGTTTTTCTTCATTTCACTTACTGTAGCCATCATTTGTTCATCTAATTTGCGACCAAAATCAACCAATTCTGTGAGCTTCCTAATCACCAGTGCTTTGAACTGTGCATCTGATAGGTTGGCTACATCTTGGTCGCATAGAAGAATTAGCTCTGGGGCCCCGATCAGTCCTCCTGTTTGAGCATTCCTTGTTTGTTTGTTTGTTTGTTTGATTGTTTGTTTTTGGGGGGTCTGGTCATGGATGTTATGTGGAGAGGGGCAGAGCCTTAGGCATTCACCAGGGTGGGGCAACCCAGTCACTGGGTTGTGACACTAGATGTGGGGGCAAATTCTGAGAGGGAAAAAATGGTGCCTGCTCCACTCTCTCTTGGATTCCAGTCCCTTCTGCCGCTTTCCCCAAGCAAACTGGGCCCCTCTGGAGCTGATCTCCATGTGGGCGGGCTCATTCACGTTCCAGGATCCTGTGGGTCTCTCCAACAAACTCTCCCATGAGGCTGGGATTCCCTCCTGGCACCCTGAGCCCCACAAGTGTTCTCAATCAGTTCCCTTTAGGCTCTATTTCCTGGCGCTGGGGTCCTGTGCTGTGTAGTCCTGTCTGCACACAAATGTGTGATCTCAGTCAGCTACCTTGTGCACCTCGCTTTGTCTGCTTGCTGCCTTCCTGAGCTCAATAACCCCTGCCCATGCTCCCAGGACCACCAGCTACTGCTTCTTCCTGCCGAGACCCCTCTCCACCATCTGCCAACTCCTCCCCTCTTACTGGTCTGGGTGAATTATTGTTGGACTTCCATACAATTCAATCCTCTATCAGTTCTGGTTGTTTTTTTTTTTTTGGTTCTATATTTTTGTTGTCCTTAATCTTGGTTGTGAGAGAAGGTGCATTGTGTCCACCTATGCCTCCATCTTGGCAGGAAGTCCAGTATATCTTATTTATTATAATGGGATTATTTAGAAACAGAGTAAGTCTAAAATGTGTACTATTGTTAGGATAGATAGTAAACCAAGGCAGGGAGAAAGAAGAAGACATATCTCAACTACTAACTCAGAAGTCCTCAGACTGGTTTGATAATATCGGCAAGTATTCAACATCATAAGCAATACCATGCTGGCACTGGAGGAGGGGAGTCCTTGAAATTCTATATATCATTCCCACTATCTGGAAAAGAAAACCTTCGAAACTACATATTCATCCCAAGGTCTAGAAGGGGAAATTGTTCCCAAAGAAAAAGCCCATAAAACACCTTTGGTTAATTACCTACCTCTGGTCACTATCTGCTTCATGAGGGAGTCCCTAATGCTTATAAAAAGAGTCCATGAATTACTTTGCATAACTTTAATTAACTGCCTCCTGTCAAATATCTGTTTTACAAAAAGATAACCAAATGTAGTCTGGAGTAAGATAAGGATTTGGGTTAATAGACCCCCATACCACGTCCCCTACAGGGAAGCTGGCACCACCTATACCCATCAATTGATATGTAACTTCTTCACCCCCACCCCACCAACCATCTAAGTCCTTGGGACAAAAGGCCTGATGCTCTTGTTACTCCTGCTCTTGTCTTTCTCCCTTACCTCAGCAAAGCCCATTCTCTTCCATGAGAATGTATCACTAATAAACCCTGCTTGCACACTAATAGACTTGCTGATCTGTAATTCTTCACTGCATCAGTAAGAAGAACTGAGTTTATACCATAATACTATTATACCATCAATCATATAAAAATTATTTAAAATAAATAACGAATGGACCAATTTAGATACCTATATAAATGACTAAGACAAATTCAATCTCTCTCAATAAATTTAGTGTATTTATCAATAAAGTCTTTCAGAATGATGAATTAAAACATTTTTTTGCAAAATTTAAAATAGCAAATATGGAATTCAGTCTTAGATTATTAGTTACAATTTTTTGTGATGGTCTCTGATGTTTGCCTGTATACAGATGGCATGTCAACATGTGAAAAAATACCCCATGTACTTAGGGTACTACATATTAAAACTACAAAGAAATGCCATTACACAAATATTAAAAGGTCTAAAATTCAAAATATTTGATAATATCAACTGGTGGTAAGCTCAGAGAGTACAGGAACACTCATTCATTGCTGGTGGGGACAGAAATGACTTGAAAACTTATACCCATACAAAAACTAGTAAACAAATGTTTGTAGCAGACTCAGTTACAATTGCAAGAGAGAGAGAGAGAGAGAGAGAGTGCATCAAAATGTTCTTCAATAGTTGAATGGATAACCAAACAAAATATATCCATACAATGGGATGCTATTCAGTCACTAAAAAGACATGTTCTATCAGTACACAAAAATGTTAATGAATCTTAAATGCATGATGTTATATAAAAGATGATAGTCTGAATAGGACATAGACTATATTTTCATTTATATCACATTTATAACTTCTCACTGCTTAAATATTATAAGGACTAAGTCAGTAAACCACACATATTGACTTCATTATAAAAAAGCAGTATAGAAAGGGAGAAACCAAACAAACACTATCTCAGGAATCTGATCAGAGGCAACATGAGAAGTGTAAGTCATGTTGACAGTCTGTTCCTGATAGGATGTGATGAGGACTGCACTTGTTCTCCTCTGTGGTCTTGTTCCTCCAAACCCATAACAATCCCAGTATAATTTTTATTATAGACAGTTGAAGAGCTGGGAGTCTCTCCCATTGACCAAGATGGGTGTAGGGATAGGTTCTTACACTGAGCAAGCCAAAAGCTAGAAAGAAGAATGGATAGGGCCCCAAGCATGCCAAAATCTAGCAAAATAGTTGGATAGGGGGAAAAAAAGTGCTCTCCTCACTATCCCCGGAAAAAGCTGGAAGCTGGGCAAAAAGAGGATATGATCATTGTGATTAGAGTCCACCATTCTCCCAGGTCATGCAACACCCGC
Source organism: Anoura caudifer (assembly GCA_004027475.1). NCBI lineage: Eukaryota > Metazoa > Chordata > Mammalia > Chiroptera > Phyllostomidae > Anoura > Anoura caudifer. The sequence goes on from PVKU01003102.1 coordinate 135,378, forward strand.
AGAAAACCTCTTTCCTTTTATGCCAGCATCTGCCTCCTGAGTTCGGCTTTTGTGGCAAAAAGAGCCAAACCTCTGTTTTTCTTGGTTACATAATTACAAGTAAAATATCAGACAAATCTCACTTAAGGGCCATTCTACAAAATGGTCAAGGTCATCAAAACAAAGACTAAAAAACTGTCACACCAAAAGGAATCTTAAAAGACAGAATCATCAAGTTAATTATATACCCATTATACAACTCTAAGTTTTACATGTCCTTCCACACATACAGCAGGATATTTTCTTTGAAATAAATTGCAAAACTTTGTGATTTCTCATGATATCAATTTGCTACATTATATAGCTTACTTTTTTCTCTTCATTATTTGAAAATAACAAAGTAAACTTACTTTGATCTTTTAAAATTAATATAGGGTAAATTTTTAGTGAAAGAATGTAACAAATTCAAATTGATTATTTGAGGTATATTCACACATTTTAATACTATGAGAGCACATCCATTTTCCTGCTACTGAGAATATTTTCCTTAAAATCTGTTAATTGTGGCTCTTGTGCAAATTTTCCATTGAATTTTATTTCAGACAAATATTGTCAATAATATATAATTTTTTATTCCTTGGATAATGTGAAATATTAATATAAACTATTTTTAAAATATTATTATGGAGTTTTATCAACTAATCCAATTATTCTAAGTGTGACTCAAGTTTTCTATTTCATTTCTAATTTTTTCAAGCAAAATTAATGAAGAAAAGTGTTGTTCAGAATAATTAATAAGAGACACATGAGCCTGAAAATGCTCACAGAGACACACAGACTCTCTCTCTCTCACACACACACAAAGTATTTACACCGATCTTTTCTTTGTTCTTATCTTACCTGTTGAAGCTATCTTCCATAATGCCTGACACAAATGGTAAATCTAAGTCAATTGTTTTATTACACAGTATGTCTTTATCTTGTCATCTATACCTAGTCTTTCAAGATTTCATTTTTAATAGGCAATTCATCAATTGCACCTTCTTATATTTCTCAAATCTGATCTTTGTCTTTTCTCTCGGTCCTCATTTCCCACTTGAGAAATGAGAAATTCTTAAAAGGAAGTATCCCAGTTGGTAGTGTATTAAGCTGGACTTGAGACATTTGTTACTTTGCCCTTATGTCATAAAAGCTAAGAGGACCGTATTTATGCCACACTACTGAAGGTTATGAGTCTGTATAACAAAGGCACAGGGTTGAGATTGAGTTATCACATGCCAAAGCTGCAAGATGAAAACATCTTATCCATATAAAGAACTTTAGTACAATAGAGCTATTATTACTGAGTAACCAGAAACAAGGCATGTTCTACATGGCTCTATAGGTCGCTTTGTAGCATGAAGCCAAGTAAAGAAAAATGAAAAAAAGGATACGGATGCACATACACACACATCTATATGTTTTTAAATACACTCTATTTCCACTTTAGAAAACAAATCTCCCTGTAAGAATGTATTGCTTTGAATATCCCAAGCCCTTTGAGTATCAGTTTTTGTGGGATGACACTGTGTTTGAGACCTCATATGCTATGTCCTTTACTCACCACCAGTGTAACCAGGGGCAATTTTCTCCAAGTATTTGTTGTCTCACCTTTAAAATTGAGATAATAAAAATAACTTACTTATAGTTATTTTATAGTTATATTGAATTGACTCTTTAAATAAATAAATACAAAACACATAAAACAACATCTGGATGGCATAATATACTTAAAATAAATAACTGACTTATTTTTACTGTCTCCCAGATTCCCTCCTATTGTTACATCATAGTCAATGAACAGTCATTTCTGTAGTAAATTCCTACATTTGTAATGATAGAGACTACCTTTGGTAGTACTGAATTCTGGAATACTCATCCTAAAGTCTTGTTATACCATGAAACAAAACATATTGACTCCAGATGGGGTCCCTAAAGGTTGTACCTACTTTTGAAAGCAAACAAGTACAACAATTAGCTCCTGTTGGAACACCTGATTTTAATAGCAGGTAAATGGGCCTATTAGCACATTATGTGTAGCTAGAACAAGTTATAGGTACATAATTGCCTAACACAGTTTTTGTGAATGTTATTTAGAAATTGGAATACTGTCAGGATGCACAAGTCAATTATTCAGGGTCAGGAGTTCTGGTTTATTGTTCAGAATTATTTCACATCAAACCTTGTCTGTATGCAAAAAGAGCTATTAGTCTGAAATTCTCTCTATTTTAATAAGGGTTTTAAAAATAATTTTTGATATGTAAAATAAATTAATAGTTACATTTATTTTTTTGTTTCTATGACCCGAAAAATCAAGTACTTGGAGAGATAGATCATTTTTCAATGGTTTGTTCTGCTGCTTTTTATCAGTGGCTTAGAGCAGGGGTCCTCAAATCCTAGGCCACAGACTGTTACTGGTCTGTGGCCTCTCAGCAGAAGGTGAGCAGTGGGCCAGAGCACAGCTTCATCTGTATTTACAGCTGCTCCCCCTCACTTGCGTTACTGGCCTGAGGTCTTCCTCCTGGCAGACCAGCAGCGTCATTAGATTCTAATAGCAGCATGAACCCTACAGTGAACAGTGCATGCAAGGGATCTAGGTTGCATGCTCCTTGTGAGAGTCTAATGCCTAATGGTCTGAGGTGGAGCTGAGGTGGTGAGCATAGCACTGTTGTGTAGCTTATCATTAGCAGAGAGGTTTTACTGCACTGAGACTATAATAAATCAATTGCTTGCAGACACACATCAAAACCCTATCAGTAAGTGGCAAGTGACAATTAATCTGCATCTGGTGGCAGACTATAAGTCCATCCCTACCCCTCACTCCAGTCCATGGAATAATTGTCTTCCATGAAACTGGTCCTTGGTACCAAAAAGGTTGGGGACAGCTGGCTTAGAGGTATAGTTATTTTCTGAGGTTTTTTTTTTCCCACCACATTGGTACTACATATGAAAAGAATAAATCTATTTAATACAATTTCTTCACTTCAGATCTTAGTTAGAGGAAAGGGATTTTGTACCTTTTTTCTTCTCTCTGTCATAGATAGATTACTATGTGTTTTTCCACAAAGAAGCTGTGTGGGTGCCTGTTGTTTTAATAGTCCAAAATTTGTTTCAATACTGGAAAGATGGCAGAGAACAATAGTAAATGTCTGTCTTTATGGTATGTCTAATCTGTGGGCAGATACAGACACTAATTAGTAAATGAATTAAAAAATCTAATATTTTCCCAGACACTAAATGCATAAAGAAAATAATAATAATTTGAAGATGTGATAGAGAAAAATTTGGGGGTTCTAATAGTTAGAAAAATTCTTTTTTTTACAGTGCCAATTTTACATAGTTTCATTTAAGCTAAGGCATTTTCTACTTTACAATAGAGTGCTTATAAAGTACATTATTCCCTTTACCTGTGCACATAGTCCATATTCGAGTACCAAGAATGCTCAGTTTTATTATACAGCATCTCAACTTTTAAAACTGCCTTGGAATTTGCTACAAATTAGTTATGTCCGTAAAGCCCTTTCTGTGAAAGTGACACTTGAACTAAAACGTATCTAATATAAAAGAGCAAGCTACACAAAGTGTTGAGAGCAGTACACTCAAATAGCCTGAGGTGAACATGGTTAGTGTGTTTGAGGAACCGAAATAAGCCCAGTGAGACAGCTGGAAAGTAAGTGAGGAGAGATGTAGGAGGTGAGGTCAGAGGAATAAGAAAGTGTATAGAGCCTAGCTGAGTATGATACACAATTTCACTTACCACCAGTGTGTGAATTTTAGTGCTAGAAGTATGAGTATGAATTTTAGTGCAACCAGGTAATAGAATGCAATGTTTGCCTCTAGAGGAACTGTTTTAGGGAGAGACTGAAGAAATGTATAAGGGTATCTATACTTGGCTTTGAAAAAATAGAATTAATATAGAAGTCTTCATTTTTAATGACATTTTCTTATGCTATTTAATATTAAGGTAATGAGTTTGAAATACCTCTGTGGATGCTTTCAGAGTTTGATGAACAAGTAAAGGTTTCATTTTCATATAATATCTAAAATAAACAGATATTATATTTTAATTTATGAACATCATTTTTCTATGAGATGAAATAGCTTATTAAAAAATAAGATCATCATGAAGAAAGTGAGGGCCGAGAAATTCTGGTGCTACTTATCTCACAAGATATAAATAAATAAAATATAAAAAACAACTAAAAATGGATTCAACTGTCATGTTTAAAACTGGCTTCAGCCACAATATATAAATTTTCCTCATATTACTCTCCTTTTATGTACCATTAAATTTTGTTTTTGTTAATATCCACAAGCACGATCTAAATTATAAGAATCTATTCAAATACTAAATTCATCATACAGAATATTGAGTCACACAGAAGCAGCAATTATTTTCTACCTTAGTACTCTGTTTTATATAAAATATTCCGGAAACTTTTTTTTCAGTATAGAATTGGTCTTCACTTAGAAATCTATACATGTCATTTTGACAGCTGTGCCTGATGCTGCAGTATTTCAATGAGGTACATGAGTAAAGTATTTTGATTATCCTTCAAAGATAAAAAGCTCAAAAGCTTTAATCATGTATGGGAATATTTTAAGGACTAAGTTTAAAAAAAACTAGAGATTGTGAATGATTTTAAGGTTCTTAATGCATGGTTTTTATAGGGTTTATAAACTAATTACTATCTAATTATGTGCCTATCTCTAAATACCGACGAAGAGCGACTCAGTGCTGTACCTTTACTAACACCAGGACTCTCACTTGTGCAGCTGTGCAGACCTGCTGAAGTCCACTTCCTCTGAGTTCCTTTACTTTGGAGAGGAGTCAACAGTCTGATTACAGTCAGAGTCTAGGGCATCTATCATTTCATATTTAAAAAATGGGAAGAATTATTGTTAATTTTCAATGCCATAAATTAAATGATACATTATTTTCATTGCAAGTTTCCTCCTTATGTATATATTTCCCTTAGTAGCTCTCTAGGAATCTGATATAACTGGTAGGTTGAATTCAGTCATTCTTGGACCTCTGACCCTAAGTCTCTTACAATAGCATGAAAAGTAAGTAACCTGGAACGAATTTGGATCAGTTACACTTTCAGGAGTATAGTTATTAAAAGGAAAGACTGTTTACCTGTCTTTAAGAAGGTCACAGATACTTATATAAACATTAAGCAATATAAATACTGCTCTATAAACAACAAAATACAGGGATGTATATTTTGTTCTGCTTAGGCATACAGAAAAAGGAAGACTATATTTCAACTAGATACGATATTTAAGTTTGACCCTGAAGGGTGAATAAACTTTTTCCAGATGTAGATAAGAAAGGGCATAATAGAATAAAAAGAGCAAGTTTGAGCAAATATTTGCACATGTATATTAAAATGATCGGAGGAAGATATGATAAAGGTTGGGACAATATGCAAAGATAGAATGAAGACATGCCTTTAATAGGTAATAATCAAGTTTTAGAATAACATTGTCCTAGAATTGAGTGAAAAGAGTGAGACAAAGAAAAAGTACATGCTTTTGTTGTGCAGAGATCATGTTGGATCCTAAATGAGAAAGAAAAGAAGAGAAACATGTTTGGAAGGTGGTTTATGATGCATTTTCAGAGACTGGTTTGAAGAATCAATACAAAAGTAAGTGAAGAAGGATAGGGAACAGTTGGCAATGATTGTTCGTTGCCGAGGATCATAGGTTTTAAAATACAAATTTGGGATTTGTCATGACAGAAAAAGTATATTCTGAAAACATACTTTAACAATGTATCAGGTAAGTTGTGGTTTAAAGTATTTTCTTTATTTTTGCAAAAAAATAGTGTGGTTTTGTTTAATTGACAGTGGACAAGGAGAATCAGGAAAGATTTAGACAAAATCCTCAGAGAATTCCTGGGTAATCCTTTCCTGTTTTTAAGTGATTAGTGTAAGCCAGATGGTACACAGTCAGGACAGGAAGTAAGCTTCAGTGAAAATCATCACATGATAAGAAGGAATGGTAGCCTTGGGTCAGCCTTGGGATGGCCAGGGCAATCACAGCATTTCTGAGTCCAGGGGGTGAGAAATGTCAGAATCCCTCCATGGAAAAGATTTGTCTAGGAGCCCAGATCAGCGTGAAAATAGAGTAGTTGCTGCTGCAGAAACATTTCTCTGGTCATAGCCTCTGTGCATGGGAGAAGTGCAGTAATTTTTTCTTCTCCCCAATGCCCATTTTAAGTCTGTGTCAGCAGAGCAGTTCATTTTAACCAAAAAATAAACATACTTGTGTTGTTTCAAAATCTCAGGAGAGAGTACCTCAATACAGTGTCAGAGCAATAAGCTGGCCATTAGTAAATGCCTGATACAAAACAGGCCAGGATCATAAAAGGGAAACTAAATCCCACCAGGCGAAGCAGGTGGAAGTTTGATCATTGCTCTGTTCAATATTATGATGGGTGGAGGAGTGTTTATTCCCTAAACTTTAAAGTTGGTTTCCTCCCATATCATATAATGATAAGTACCAGGATTGGAAATTTTCCTTTATCATGAAATCAATACACTACCTGGAAGTTTTCCTAAAGTACCATGCATTAAATAAAAGGGACATATCTTTACTAAAATTAGCTAAGGATATTCACAATAAAAAAGTAACAGAAAATCACAAATAGAAAGAGACAGACAGATTTCTTGAAAACATGAAATACATTTGATAGTTATCCAATAACTTCTTAAATTGAATAAAGAGCCTGGGGATATATTCACAATGTTTACAAAGCCAAATACAAAAACACAGTAGTCACAACATTTCTATCCACTGAAATCCTGAGGGTATTTTTGGACCATCTCATTGGTTGGTTTCCCTCCAGGATCCACTGATTTTTTTTCTTTCTGACTGGCTGTCAAAATATTGTAACATAAAGGATTCTGAGATAAGTAGTCATGTGCATTGCTAGCTTGAGACAGAAAATGATGATGTCAAAGAAAATGCCCAGAAGACATATTTATAATTTTTAACAGGATAAAAATGTCTTATGGAAATTAGATTATACAGGAAAGATTAAAATACATTTATTCAACCATTATTATTAATTAATTTTACTCCCTGGACACTGAAATAAAATGCTTTTCTAGGCCCCTTGTAGACCAAACATGATAGAAATAATTTTAATAAAAATACTGCATATAATATCTAGAGGAAAAAAGGTAAGTATCCTTGGGAACTATAACCACTGAGTGAGGTATTGCTACATTATCTCAAGCCATCTGTGGCAAAGTACACCAGGGTTTTTGTTAAAATGTATGTTCCTGGTGTCCAACCTCTTTTATTCAATTAGGATATCTATAAAAATAAAATATGAACTTTTAAACAAACTGGTAATATGACTCTTATTCACACTAAAGCTTAAAAACCTCTCATACAGATTGCTATTGTTGGTTTGTTTTCCCGCCATCTTTTTCTAACAAATATAGATTGAAATACACCTTGGAAAACTATAGTCTCTGTGAAATGGGTCTATACTAAGCATACCCAATGCCCAATTGCTAAGCAAAGGTCACCGTTAAAACAAACAAGAGAGGTGGCTTTAAAAACAGTCTAAATGGAGGGCTGGTTGAGCTAACTGTATGAACTATGAAAAAAGAGCAAGGACGATGAGAACTAATCTGATTGTAGTTTAGAGTTTGGACTGGAGTGTTGAAGGCAGAAAACAGAGAAGAGGAAGAAATATAGAAGGGTTGGTCAGAGTGTGCTATAAAACTTTTCAAGGAAAATAAAATATGTCATCATCATAGCTCAAGGTTATGGGCAGAAAATGTAGAAAAAATCTGCAAATAAGAAAATTAATAATATAAAATATAGAAAGTAAAAAAGAATTGCTGAGAAAGCTTCTATAGTATATGTGAATGAAAGGTCAATGAAACTCATGCACATCAAATTGTCATTAACTTGGGAAGCAAGTAGAGAGACCTAAAAACAATTCATTGTAATGTTGGGTGTGCAAAGTTATATCACTGCAAGAACTATCAGAGCATATAAGGCTATTTAAGATATGGCCTAAATTTTGGAAATATAATAAACACTTTGATGATATTTTGCATCAGCAACTAACAAATATGCATTATAAAAAAGTATCCTTTTAATACTGGCGATGACTATTCTGAGGGCTTGCTACCCAGAAGGGTGAGTTATAACGATATGATGGTTTGCAATATATTACTTTGGGAGGGAAATGCCCTGACATTTAGGGGGCAAGCAGTTAATTCTCTATAAGCAAGAAAGCCATAATTTAGAGAGCAGTGAGTGGAGAGAATGACAGAGTTCTCAGAAGTAAATTCTAGAACTCAAATGCATTTCTACCTAGCTCCTGTTTGGATCCATCAATACATATTTAAAAATGTTTTTATTCTTTTACACTAAAATCCAGATTATGAAATAGCATCCAAGCTACCAACCACACAAAGTTCAGCTGTAGTCTTTGCAGAAGAAATAGAGCTTCAAAAACACAGGCACTGGTCATTTATTGATTTGCAATTTGCATGCATTCAGTCATTATGCAGTTTGTGTTGTGTGTACTTGATTACTAATATAACATAATATAATAAATATAATATAAGTAATATAATATATAATATAGTACACATATATTGGGTTGGCCAAAAAATTATCTTTTTTTTTCTGTAAGATGGCTCTAGTAGTGCTTAGTTGTCTTTAACTTCATTTGAAACAATTTTGTTGGATTGCATTATGATAGCTGTTCTATCAGTGCTCATTAAAAATCATCAAATTGTTTAATTTTATAGCCATTTTAATATTGAAGATAGAATAAAACAACATGTAACATTTTGGCATATTATGCTTTATTATTTCAAGAAAGGTGAAGACACAATTGAAACACAAGAGAAAGATGTGTGCAGTATATGGCGCTGTGACTGACTGAATGTGTCACAAGTGGTTTCAAAAGTTTCGTGGTTGAGATTTCTCACTGGAATTTCTCACTGGACAATGCTTCATGGTCGGGTAGGCCAGATGAAGTTGATAGTGATCAAATTGAGACATTAAGTGAGAACAATAAACATTATAACAAGAGGGAGATAGTCAACATACTCAAACTATCCAAATCAATAAAGTTATTGGTGAAAATGAAAAATGTGTCTTTTACTTTATGGAAAAAATCATATTGACTTTTTGGCCAATATAATATGCTATAATAAATATAATACAATGATGATGTGATAAATATAAACATTCATCATGTACCTAAGAGCAATGACCAGACTAATTCAAAAAAATTGACATCACATATATGAAATTAGAAGTTGATTTTACTTAATGAAATAATAAATAAATGAAAAAAATAATGAAAATAAATTGTCAAAGCTGATGTCTGTTTTGCCTTTCTATTCATGAAGGTATTTGAATTTCATGGCTGTATAACACAGCATGATAGAAAATTATTTTACATCATAAAAAGTTTTGCAGTTGTTGCATTGTAGGCATATTATATGCATCATCAAATGACCAACCTATTTAATCTGTAAGTACTAAAGATTATGTAGAAGAGGAATTCTGAAAAATTTAGTTGTTGGACCTCACTTTAAAGTCATCACACTCTACTTAAAAAGTCATTATAAAATATAAATGAAGGTTTTATTTAAATTAGTCTTCTAGTTCTCCCCAGCACAAGTATCCCAGTCTTCACAAAAACAGGAAATAATCCTGATTTATAGCTTTTCTTATAAAGTTAAACTACAAAGTAATAGGCACGCTCAGATACAATCAATAGAAATTTGCTACTAGGGCCATACGATTTTAGCCATTATGTTTTGTTTACTTCAGTCTGTTCTGAGGAATTCAGAAGTATCTCAAAATCTTTCTCTAAATTGGGAGACCAAAGAAAATATATACATTTTTTAAAATAAAGAATATTCCAAACTTGGGAGAAAAATAAGGTAGGCTACCCATTCCTGTGTGTTATGTGATGTTGGATTAGCTCTACTCTATCCCTACTTACATTAAAATTTTGGATTTTATTTTTAAATATATTTTATTGATTATGCTATTATACTAGTCCAAATATTTCCACCTTTGGCCCTCTCTGCCTGGTGACCTCCCCTTCACTCCCACAACCCCCCCCCCCTTAGTTCATGTTCATGGGTCATGCATATAAGTTATTTGGCTTCTCCATTTCATATATTATTCTTAACCTCCCCCTGTCTATTTTGTACCTATCAATTATGCTCTTAATTACTAAATATTTTCCTTCATTCCCCCTCCCCCTCCCACCTGATAACCTTCCAAATGAAGTCAGAATTTATGATTCTGTACCTATTCTTGTTGTTTGCTTAGTTTTTTTTTTTTAGATTCAGTTGTTGATAGTTGTGAATTTGTTGTTATTTTAATGTTGATAGTTTTTATATTCTTCCTTTTCTTAAATAAGTCCCTTTAATTTTCATGTAATAATGGCTTGGTGATGATGAACTCCTTTAGCTTTACTTTGTCTGGGAAGCACTTTACCCTTCAATTCTAAATGATAGGTTTGCTGGATAGAATAATCTAGGTTGTAGGTCTTTGCTTTTCATCACTTTGAATACTTCTCACCAGCCTCTTTTTACCTGTAGTTTTTTAAAATTATTTTATTGTCGTTCAAGTACAGTTGTCTGCATTTACCCTCCACCACTCCTCCCCAACCCAGCCATCTCCACCTCTGTCCCCTGATCCAACCTCTCCTTGGTTTTGTCCATGTGTCCTTTATAGTTTTTCTTGAAAATCCTTCCCCACTTTCCCCCTATTACCTCCTCCCACCTCCCCTCTGGTTACTGTCAGATTGTTCTTAATTTCAATGTCTCTGGTTATATTTTGCTTGCTTGTTTGTTTTGTTGATTAGGTTCCACTTAAGATGCAAATCAAAACCACAATGAGATACCACTTCATACTGGTGAGAATGGCCATCATAAACAAATCAACAAATAAGTGTTGGAGAGGATGTGTAGAAAAGGGAAACCTAGTGCAAAGTTTCTTTTGTAAAAATCGTCTGATAGTCTTATGGGAACTCTTTTGTAGGTAACTCTCTGGTCTGTTCTTGCTGTTTTTAAGATTGTCTCTTTATCTTTAACCTTTGGAATTTTAATTATGTTGTATCTTGGTGTGGTCCTCTTTGGGTCTAACCTGTTTGGGACTCTGTGCTTCCTAGAGTCGTATGTCTATTTCCTCCATCAAATTAAGGAGGTTTTCTTTTATTATTTTTTCGAATAAGTTTTCAATCCTTACTTTCCCCCTTCTCTTTATTGCATTCCTATGATTCTGATGTTGGTATGTTAGGAGATATCCCAGAAGCTTCTTACACTATCCTCATTTTTTTAAATTATTTTTTCTTCTTGCTGTTCTGGTTGAATGCTTACTTCTTCCTAATGTTCCAAATTGTTGATTTGAATCCAAGTTTTTTCCCCTTTACTGTAGTTTCCCTGTAGATTTTTCTTTATTTCACCTGATGTAAACCTCATTTCTTCCTTTATGTTGTTGACATACTCAATGAGTTCTTTGAGCATCTTGATCACCGGTGTTTTGAACTCTGTATCTGATAGGTTTGTTGTCTACATTTTGTTTAGTTCTTTTTCTGGGGTTTTGTTCTATTATTTCATTTGGGCCATATTTCTTTATCTCCCCAATTTGGCAGCCTCCCTGTGGTATCTCTGTGTATTAGGTTGAGCTGCTTTGACTCATGTCTTAGTAGCATTGTCTATAATAGAAAAGGCACCAGTAAATTGTACAGGGTGGAGACTTAGGTAATTACCAGGGTGGAGCAACCTGTTTCACTGCTTTATGGCTCTGTGTGTGGAGAGGGTTTATAGAGGGGACAATGTGACTGCCTAGCTTCTGGAAGTTTGCTTGGCACTGACCCCCTTTCCAGTCACTTCACCCACTCCCTGTGGGCAACTGGAACACTTCCAGCCATTGCCCTGGTGCTGAATCCCAAGGTGGTTGGATTTGTGTATGTTCTAAGAGCATGTTGGCCCTTTAAGAGGAGTCTCCTGAAAATCTGGCAGTTTCTTCTGCTGTTCCAGACCCCACTGGTTTTTACAGACAGAAGTTATAGAGATTTATTTTCCTGGAGCTAGAACCCTGGGTTGCGTGGTCTGGTCTTGGGGCTGGAATCACTCACTCCCAAGATATACCTTCTGATTTTTATCCACCAGACATAAATGTGAGACTATCAATTCCACTGCCACCTCCACCTCCATGCCACACCACACTGTTCACCTCTCTGCACCTCCTACTCTGAGTCTCTGTCCCTCCTACTACTCATCTAGATTAATGTGGCTTCTGTAAGTCCTTGGTTATCAGACTTCCATATAGTTCAATTTTCTGACTATTCTGGGTGTTACCTGTTTTTAGGTTTAGTTGTAATTTTCTCTGTGGTTGTTCAAGGAGGTGAAGTGAGTCTACCTACACCTCCATCTTGATCAGAACTCAAATTTTGGATTTTATAATCTAGGGAAATAACACATCATCTAACTCACTTAGTTAGACTAAGAATTTAAGAGCGTAAGAAGGACTCTTCTTCTCTTCTTAATTTAGGTACATTACTTAGCAATTCATCATACCAGTCATGGATATATTGTAAAAAAGTCTATGTAAGCGCAAACTGAGTGATACTTACATTTATAATATAATTAAATTGTGTATTTCAGTGTATTTGTATTATAAAATGGTTCTTAGCTTATACTTTGGGAAAGAAGTAGATTTTTTTTGTCTCTATCAATTTGAACAGGCATTACGTACTTATTCATTTTTGCTTAGTACAATAGTAACTCATTGAGACACCACATGAACAGAACAAAATGTGTGACCTTAAATAAATCCTTAAAGCATACTTAATTAAAATTAAGCATCCTTAATTTCATGGAAATTAAGTTTATCAAGAAATATTTAAATTGTTTTATTTTACAAAGTGCAGGCTTCCTAATGTAAACAATAAAATCAGAAATTTTGTGTTTCTCAAAGAAAAGAAAATAATACAATAAAGTCAGCCTAAATCAAACCAACATCTTTTAAGAACTAATATATGAACAATATAATCAACAAGTAAAAAACTGATAAAAAAGAGTAAAAAAGTTTAAAAATATAAAGAAATAGAAAGGCAGAAAATTGATAAATAGGTTAATATGAGTGCCAAAAAATTAAAAGCTTGGTTTTACAACAATAATGCATGATCAATTCAATAGTGAAATTACACACACACACACATACATATACTCATACATATATATGTGTGTGTATACATATATATTCTCCCATTTAGAAAAGTAGAAACTAAAGAGAGTGTGTAAAATAATTGATATGCTAATATATAATATCTCAAACACACTTATCTGGTTTATATCTTGCCCTCATGTTTCTTTTTTAGTACAAGGAATTAGGTATATTCCCATATGGTAGTATGTAAGATTTGAACTAACTTTTTTTACTCTACTCTCCATCTACCACAATGATTTTCCTAAAAATGCAAATATCAGTAAATCATTCCCCTCATGAAAGACATCAGCGATGCTCCATTGGTTTAGGATAAAATCCATAGTATTCAACAAGGCAGAGAGGGTCTTTTATAATCTGATCCCTGCTCAGATCTGCTCAGCTTATTTATTGCAATGTATAAAATATGCATATACATACATATGCACACTCATATTTTACTCCATAGTTTATATTATCACACTTACTACTTGTTACACATTCTTCTCTGTGTAGTCCATGCAATATATTTTTCAAACTTTAGAAATTATCTTAAAATCAATTTTTTGCAAATTTTCCTATTGTTTACAGCATAAGTACCCTATTTGTTTAAATTATTCCTTATTCATAGCACTATCCATGTACTATCATAGTATTTTGTGATTAATTTACTTTTCTCTCACCCCATAAAAAATAGGAATGGTGTGTTGAATGTCTTATGTATTATTCCAGTCTAGAAACTGCAGAGATACTCTAACACATATGAAAAATGTAAATCTATATTTATTGAGAATCTCATTTTCTCCTCAAAATAATTTAAGTTTGGTTATTATCCTTGTTATTTTACAGATGAAGGAAATATTTAATTAATGTTAGATAACTAATAGGAGTTACTGAGAATTGGACCCAGTTTTTGACAATTCCGAAGTTCTCCTTATGTTTTATCACATTGCTAAATTATGCAACTGAATACAATTTAGGAACTCATTTTACTCATGATGCTATTGCTTCACTGGAAAATAGGCTTTCAAAGTCAACATTAAAGCAATAACTCTTCCATATTTCTAAATTATATGGTGTTTGCAAAATCATGATACATCTTAAGTAAGGCAAAACCATAGTCATGGTTGGAGGCAGTAAATCAAGGTTGATCCCGTTATGTATCATTTATTTATGATGAATGAGCTCTTTTTCCTTGGGTGTTTGAGCAAAGTTGTTTTACTCACCCACTGATGATTTATTTTGGGTGATCTACTTGTTTAATGAAGATTTATTACAGAGGATCCACTATCCAGTGTGATTAAATATGCGCAGTTGGCTTGTCCAGAAGTGAACAAGGAAAATAGGCACATATGTGCATCTTATCCTAACCTGAAATCACTGAAACTAAGCAAAAATCAAGTAAGTAAGGCCATATTGTGCAAAACCATAGATAATCCCTGTGCAATAGTATATGTTTTCATTATTTTAAGTCCCTGTGTCAAAATATTATAAAATTATTAAAATATTTTAAATATTAGTGAACAATGATATTTTAAATTGAAATAGTGATGTTCTAATATACATTAATTCTGAAATTTGCAAGTTGATTTAATGTCTAATTATTTGAATTAGCTTTGTTTGGTATGTGAACTGGTGAATGGTTACAATGAACGTGCATTTAATATTATAAAAATGTTTTATTTTCATTGTGTCTATTTTCTAAATAAATGGATTCATTCATGTTTTGGTCAACCATTTGAAAAATCACTATATATTTTCTTTTTTCCCCAAATCACACCTGCACAGTAGTCCCCTTTATTCATGTTTTTTCCCCTCAGTTTCATTTGCCCACAGTCAATATGGTCCAAACATATTAAGTGAAAAATTCCAGAAATAAACAATTCATAAGTTTTAAATTGCACAATGTCCTGAGTAGTGGGATCAAATCTCGAGTTGTCCAAGATTGTAAAGCCTAGGATGTGAACCGTTCCTTTGTCCAGAGTCTCCACCCTGCATATGCTCCTGGCTCGTTCTTGCTGAGTAGCTGTCTCAGTTATCACAGTGTGGTGCTTGTGTTCAACTAACCTTTTTTTCACATAGCAATGCCACATTTAATTTTATTACAGGTTGTGGTTAAAATTATTCTACTTTGTATTATTTGTTGTTAATTGTTTTCTGTGCCAAATTTACAACACTTTGTAAAGTATATGATTGTCTAACCACTATATTGTATGTCTGAAACTAATACAAAATAATATTGAATGTAACCTGAAATTGGAAAGTAAATTAAAAAATGGAAAAAATCAAATTTATTATAAGTGCGGATATAAGAAGTGTATTATATATAGGGTTGGTAATAGCCATATTTCAGGCATCTATCCACAGATAAATCAGGGACTACTATATTGATTTTTTTTGACCCATTTAGCAAAATTTTTATTAGATTTTCATTTGTGTTCTAGACATTGGGCCATGTGCCAGAAATACAACATCAAGGGGAATTAGTTTCTGTCCTTAAAGGATTTAGGATTAACACAAAGATACAAGCATATATCAGTGAAGGGCAAAAAAAGCATTTCCTGTGTAATTTCAGAAGTAATGGAGGGTACAGGGAGGCCAACGGAGAGGGCGGTCCACGCTCCTCCAGGGCGATTATACCAGTGGACTTACAGAGGAGGTCACACGGGAGCTGTGTTGAGAGATGAGTGGCACTCCGCAGGCTGTGGGAGAGGGATGGTGGATCACAGAAAAGGGAGCAGCTTGTAAAAAATCCTCTGTGGAGGCACAGCAAACCTTGTTTTGTCACCTGCAGGCAGCTCAGACTGGGGAAGATAGTTGAGGCAGAACAAAGCCTGGAAGCCAAGTCCCATTCGCCTAAACCATGCACGGCCATCATCACCACACTACCAGCTTAGACAGCTTTGGCAAGACTGCCTTGTCTAATCCACAGGAAGGTCCAACTTACCCACGAAGAGAAAAGACACACGTTGTGTGCATACATCCTCCCTGAAAGTAAGAGGCTGACGTCATCCGTTGGTGAACTGTCCCAGGGAATATAACTCTTTCTTCAATTCAGTCATATAACAATAGAGGTTCAAGCAGTAAAGATTCAGTTATATATATATTTATATTTTATATTTATTTGTCTCTGAATATACATATCTTCCACTTCTCCATGTAGAATTTTATCCAATTTTTAAAGTGATAATTTTCCCTCCCAAATTGTTAGGCTCACTTAGAATCAATTTTTGTTCCTTTTAAAGATAATCTTATTCTGAATATTTCCATTATATAGTCATCTCCTGAAAGCTGAGGCAAATCCATTGATAACTACTATAATAGTTGATTATTACTCACTAACGATCATCAACAATCAGACATAGAGGCTTGCCAAGGAAGATTTCACATGTACAGGATCTAAAAGGACTAAAGAAATATATATATATGTATATAGTGATTAATATGTGTATTTGCAGTCTCTATTTGTTGCCTTCGCCTATCTGAGCTTTTTTCCTGCCGTGGGAGGATGCTAACTGGGGTTAGTACACCTCCGATTCAGAGAACTGCGTTCCCTCCAGCTCATCACAGTTGCCTGGACGACTGCAATTTGATTCGTTGGTATCATTCTTTTCCAGGTTCCACTTGTACTAATCTACCTGCACTTCCTATATCTATACATATATCTTTATTTATGTCTTAACTATATCTTTACCTGTATCCACATTTACATCCACCTATCCATCCTTAAATTTTTCTTGTAAGTCATAGTATATAAGCCTTCTTTTAGGTTTTAGCAGAATTTCAGAATTTCTCAATATTGTTGGTCACTGCATCAAAAAATTGCAGGCTACTTAAAATATTAGTATTTGCTCAATTCATTCCAGTTTTTCTAAACTTTTAAATATTATATTTCTCCTTATTTATATGTGTCTTTTAAATTTTCTATCATGGTTCATTGGATGTCAATGTTGTCTCTTCATCTTATACAAAAATATCAAAAGAGAAAGGAAATATATTAAACTCTGCTTTTACAGTTGTATAGCATGTATTTCTTTAAAATTAATAAGTATAATTTTTAATTTTTTGTTAAGAAAGGGAAACAAAGCATTTCTACTTGCATTTATTAGTTGCAATTCTTTTATGATTATGCCATTACTTCTTTGAATCCATGCTGTCAAGAAGTATATATCCCAGAAGCATTTTGTTCTCACCACAGTTCTCAGAAAGGCTTTCTATTTATTATAACAGCCCATTGTTCTTTTTAAAACTAATAAACTTTAATTTTTAGAATAGTTTTAGTTTTGTAGAAAAATAAGTGGGAGCTATAGCAAATTCCCTTATACCCCTACTTCCAGCTCACACACAGTCTCCCCAGCTATCGGCATCCTGCACCAGAGGGGTGTATTTCCTGTAGGCAATGAACCTTCGTTGACATAGTAACATCTCCCAGAGTCCATGAGGGTTCACTCTTTATGTAGTGCATCTATAAGTTTTCACAAATGTTTAATGACATGTACCACTAATACAGTATCATACAGGATAGTTTCATGGTCTTAAAGATAACCTCACCCATCCATCATTTCTGCCCTTTCTTTGAACCCCTGACAACCACTATCTTCTCACTGCCTTTATAATCTGCCTTTTCAGAATGCTGTATAGTCAGAGTCACTCAATATGCAGCCTTTACAGATTGACCCCTTTCAGTTGTCAATATTCTTTTAAGGTTTTTCCATGGCTTACCATAGCTTGATAACTTATTTCTCTTTCTTTTTTCTTTTTATTTTTTTATTGTTGTTCAAGTACAGTTATCTACAGCTAAACTGCTCGGAAGACACCTGATATTGTCGTTTCTCTTTCTTATGTGTGTTTTTAAGACTTTTTTTTAAAGAGCAGTTTTAGGTTTACTACAAAATTGAGGGGAAGATACAAAGACCTCATATAACCTTTATCCTGGTATCTGTTACAATCAAGGAATGTACTTTGACAAATTATAACAATCTTAATTAAAATTCTAATATCTTCTAGAGACGCCCTCGTAGACACATCCAGAAATAATGTGTTACCAGCTGTCCAGGCATCTACTAGTCCAGTAGAGTTGGCACATAAAATAACCATCATACATGTTTTAGGAAAACAGTATCTGATGTGAATTGTGGATCTATGTAAATAAATTATGTTTCCTACTTATGAGTGTGACTACCTGAGGTGTTGGCCAGCAAAACTGCATTCTCTTATATTCATGAGTAGAAATGTTATCTGTTGAAAATGACTCATCACAGATATGAAACGTAATTTTGGAATTTGTAACAATATTTCTGGTTAACCTATTCTTGAAAACACACAACCTCCATATTTCTTGTTGTGCAAGATAATATTCACCTTTTTGTTTGTTTGTTTGTTTGTTTGTTTAAGTGGCATGGGAAAATGGGGACATCTGTAATAGTGTCAATAATAAAAATAAAGAGATTAATAAAGAATATGGCATTTTATTCATTGTATGAATAAAAATCAGTTTATTATATATTCATATAAACACACACAGCACTGGAATAAATAATACATCTTTTTAAGGCATATAAAACATTTTATATGCATGTAAGTATATGGCATGCATTAGAGGCTATAAGAGATGATTTGGAAAAATATGCACTAAATGAACAATAAAGAATATGTTTACCAAGTATAATGAAGACCGGGATGGGGAATTGTTCAAAGTTGCCCTAATAATGCTCTCTCACTTAGAAAATATTTAAAGTAGAGAACACATGGCCCTGGTTGAGTAGCTCAGTTGGTTAGTGCATTGTCCCAATATGCCAAAGCTGTGAGTTTGACCCCTGGTCAGGGTACAGGCAGGGGTTAACCAATGAATGCATCAATAAATGGAAAAACAAATCAGTGTTTCTCTCTGTTCCTTTCTCTCTAAAACTAATAAGTAAAACTTTTATAAAATACAGAATATATTAACATAAAATGTTACAATTAATAAATTACATAAAATATAGAAAAATGTTAAACATATTGACTATCAAAGAAGAATAGATGAAAACTGTTATCTGCACAGATGAGTACTTTGTAGAGGATATGTGGGTAGCTGACTGTACACTAGAGAATGTAGAACACGGGGTAGGAAGAGAATCTTCTCAGTGCCAGTGAAGCACGTGTTTCTAATTCCCTTCATAGGAGTTTGACAATACCCTCTGTCTGACTTAGGAAGGGCAAATCCTAACTGACTCTCAGTAACCTCTGCCTAACCTTAGCCTCTTATTTGACATTCCAGCTTAAAATACCTTAGGTTATATTTATCTTTAATAGTTGTAAGGTGCTGTGATGATATGAAACACATATTAGTTAAATAATGATTTAGGTACCATTTAGTACATTAAAGCAGCAATTTACCAAATGGTACCCTGGAGAGGTAAAAAAATTAATCCATTTTTAGAAGTGCCTAAATTAGTCCCAGGGTGTAGTTAATACACTGTTAAACTGTATTTTAATGTTTCTATAAATTGTGGAAGGAGTCCTGGCTGGTGTGGCTCAGTTGGTTGGAGCATCATCTCTTATACCAAAGGATTGGGATTGGATTCTAGTCAGGGCATATTTCTAGATCATGGATTCAGTCCCTGGTTGGGGCGTGTATGGGAGGCAACTGATCAATGTTTCCCTCACACATCAGTGTTTCTCTCCCTCTCTTTCTCCCTCCCTTCCCCCTCTCTAAAATTAAATAAATAAATAAATTGTAGAAGGAGTTAATTCTTATTAACAAATTCAGTATGGAGAAGTTTTGTTATGTTTGTTTGAATTTCACTTTTAAATATTAATTTTAATGCTTTATTATTACCTTATTGGTTGGCATATTTTTCCAAGCTAATTACTTGTTAATACTATTTAAGCTGTGGGCCAAAGGATGAATCATTACTTGCCTCATACTTATGATAGTATTTTATATGCTAGATTGAATCTTTGCCACTCAATGAAGAAACCTATTTTTAAATTGTCTAATAAAATAAAAATGTTGCCACAACTTCTTTTGGGGAACTGTAAGTGTGTTGATTGAAATCTGCAGGCTTCTAGGTGGAACTGGAGAGCATTATCCTAAGCGAAATAAGCCAGGCGGTGAAAGGCAAATACCATATGATCTCACCTGTAAGTGGAACCTAAACAACAAAACAAAGAAGCAAGCAAAATACAACCAGAGGCATTAATATAAGGAACAAACAGACAGTAACCAGAGGAGAAGGGGGAGGGAGACAACAGGGGAAAGGAGGGGAAGGGTCATCAAAGAACATGTATAAAGGACCCAAGGACAAAGCCAGAAGGGGGAAGGATGGAGGGTGGAAGGTAGGGGTGGGTGGGGCAGGGGAAAGTGGTGGTGGGAAAATTGAGGCAACTGTATTCAAACAACAATAAAAAATTATAAAAAAATTTAAAAAAAAACAGGTCCTCCCCACAAAAAAAAAAAAAAAAAAAAAAAAAAAAAAAAAAAAAAAAAAAAAAAAAAAAAAAAAAAAAAAAAAAAAAAAAAAAAAAAAAAAAAAAAAAAAAGAAATCTGCATGCTTCAATAGGCTTTATTTGTGTAAAGCAAAGATACAAAATCTCAGGATAAAATAAAATATATTTTTGAAGTACATTAATAATGAAAGAGGTGGGCACTATTACTTATAAAATTCAAATTAATGTAATTATTATATCTAATCATGCTTTTTTGTATTTAATGATATATTGATGCTGCCTTGATTATTTTGAATTTAAAATTTTCTGCATGTCACAATTACTCCATCTGCAATTAAAAAAAAACAAAGATATACACAGGTTTTGTAAAATATCAGTAGCCTACAATGTAAGTTTTTATAATAGCTTCAATTTTTCTGCTTGTTTTTGGTAGACAGTTCTGAGGTTGATTCAATTCCTTTTCCACAATGTGTTCTGCACATCAGAGACACCAGCTCTCCAGCCTGCTGGACCGCACTGAAAGTTTTGGACTTGCCAGACCACAGTTGTATGAGCCAATTCCTTTGAATAATTCTCCCTCATGCATATGCACATATATATGTTTGTATGTATATGAGAGATCTCACACGTATTATATATGCACTCTCTTTCTATATATATATATATATTTATATATACATATACTGCTTTGTTGAAGATTTTGTGAATAATACAGAACCTTCTATGCAGATTTTTCCAAAATTTTAAAACAAGATTTAAATTCCTTATCATGACAAACGCAACTTTTTATTTTCATTTTCTTTCATTATTTTTAACTTCTGCGCCTATTCTTTCACCATACATGTTTAATAGCACCATATCTAATAATTTGCCATATATTGAAGTCTTATGATTTTGCATTTCATTGTTGGTTCACTTTGTTCTCTCATTTGTTTTGTCATTCATTAATTTATATAAAACATAGCTTTGAGGAGTTATTATTTTCTAGAAATTGAACTAATTTCAGTGGTTGGAAAGGTAAGCTAGTCATTTGCTGTTCACATGCCAGACAGAAGGAATATATCCTATCACTTCTGGTCAAACGTGTACCATAGGATATACCCACTAACCTCATGTCTCTAATAAACACTTGAAATGTGTCTGGTCTGAATTGAAATATGCTATAATAGTAAAATACAGTTTTTCAAAGACTTAATAACTAATCAATAATTAAAACTTGTTAATTATCTTTCATCATTGAGTTTTACTTTTTATAATGTGGTCATTTGGAAATATAAAATTACATATGTGACTTCCATTTCTGACTCCTCTGACTTCTCTTGGGTAGGGCTGTGCTAGACCATCCTTCCCTCCACCATCTGCACCTCCTTTCCCACAGGCTATATGACATTGACTTCATTGTTTCAATATACACCGATAGTTATTATGCTGCATTATAATTCTGGTAATAAATTCTCAGTTTCCTTTTGGCAACCAACATTTTCACATGTTTGGCAAGTAGTAGATACTCAAGAAATGTTTGATAAGTTCATCTTGATAGTGAATAAAACAATGCATATTTTACATACAAGTGATAAAGGATTTGTGGAAATGTTGCAAACCACTTCATTCTTCTAGTTAAGAAGGTATTTCCTGTAGGTGAGTCCTCAGGCTTTCTAAACATCTAACAAGTTCCCATTCTATGTATTCTTCAAGTAGCAGTTTGACTTTCGCTTTAGTGACTGGAGAACAACACATGCCAAATTAGTTTCAAGTCCATTGATTCTGCAATTATGTATGAAGAATGCACTGTGTGTCAGGCTCTGTTTTAAGTGGTGACAGGAGGGCAGTGAACAAGAGAGAAAGTCCCCTGCTTTCCTGGACTAAAACTGTAGATATAGAACACAGAAAAGAAAACAAAAATGTAACCTACAAAGACAAGAAGAAAAAAGAAAGTAGCTTTAGATTATGTAATTAGGAAAGGCATTTCTTTTTTAAAAATTGTTGTTCAATTGCAGTTGTCTCCATGTTCCCCCCATCACTAACCCCCCACCCCAGCCATCCCCACCTTTCACTTTCCACCCCACCCCTGTTTGGTTTCTTCCTTTATAGATGTTGCTGAAAACCCTTCCCCCTTTTCTAATGAGTTGCAATTTGAGCTGAAAATTCTGTACTGAACAGGAATAGTTATACAATGGTGTGGGTGCAGACTATAATAGACGGATGAAAGAACAATTGTAGGTGTAGGGGTCCTGAGTCATAAATGGGTTTGGCAAATGTGACGAATAGTGAAGAAACTGATATAGCTGGAGTAAATTAGATGATTGAGTGGAGTAGGAAATGATGTCAGAAAAGTGGAGAATCTTAGTTCAAGTATAATCTTGCGCACAAGGCAAGCAGTTTGGATTATTTTATAAGGGCAATGGAAAATCATTGGATTGTTTGGTACATGAAGGCTACATGAACTTATGTATATGGTAAATCTATTTCTCTGTTGCAAAAAAAAAAAAAAACTATGGAAACTTTATACAATAGAATGCAATTGGGCCATAAAAAGAAGAAAATTTCATTTTTTGTGACAGCATGGACGGGCCTGGAGAATATTATGCTAAGTGAAATAAGTCATTCAGAGAAAGATGAATGCCACATGATTTCACTCATTTGTGGAATCTAATGAACAGACTGAACAAATAAGCAAAATAGAGACAGATCATAGACAGAGAGCAGGATGAAAGTTCCTGGCCTGGGGGTGGAGGGTGGTTGGGGGTGGAGGGATCAAGCAAAAGGAAAAGGACTAAAGGACGTGGACAACAATGTGGTAATTGTGGCAGGGAGGAGAGAGTATAAGGGGGATAAATGGTAATGGAAAAATATAATAAAAATAAATTTTAAAATACTGGAATTTGATGCATTGGATACAATTTGTTAGAATCAGAAAGACCATTTAACAAGATGTTTTAGCAAAACAAGTGAATAAAAGATGATGTCTTCCCAAAACAGGTCTGCACTGGAGACCACAGTGATATGCACCATGGAAAGCAGGGCTGTGGTTTCCCACATCAGTTTAACCTTTGCTCTGCTGCTGATATCTGACCCTAGCAACCAACAATGGCTATTTTTGCTGAGTTTATGTACAGTGCTCCAAGCCCCATTTAAAACACTCTAAATACGTTATTTCTATCCATTTTTCGTAACCTTATTTGGCAAGTTCTGTATTTTTTTATTTTATAAATGGAAATCCTGAGTCTAGGAGCATTTGCATTATTTCCAAACTTCAAGTTGTAAAGTTGTTGGGATGGAATCCCTAAGACATTCTGAAATGATAGCTTACTGTCACCTGTCATTTGTCAAAAACCTTATTGGATGAACAGATTGAAGTCTGCGAAGCAAATTTAAATTTCACATTCCATGATTTACATATGCAGAATGGCCACTTCACACATTTTGTGCACAACTCGGAAGACAGGAAGTGCTGCGGAGGTCTTCTGTCATCTGAACCGTGACATGCCACCACTTCTGCTTTTCTTTGGCCTATTGTGGTTGCTGCATGGTTCCCGGTGGGCATTCGGTTCTCACAGGTGAGGAGCCCACTAGTCAGAGTCTCCCTCAGGTTTCAAATTCTCCCTCAAAATATCTCAACATTCTTTGGTTTCTTTTCTTAGCCTTACATATATATCAGTGCATTGCTAAATCTTTCAAATTTATTCAGATTCTGCCATCCTCTTGGCAAGCAAAAAGCATCTTTACCCCATGTATAATATAAATTTTGTTTATTAAGTACCCCACATGAGTACTGTATGAACAAGGTTTCTGTGTTCTCCACTGTTTGGCATGCTGAAATATACTAGTTTTTTCTTCCTCAAGATAATTTTTTAAAGTTGCCCTGTTTTTAAAAATATTTTAAAAGTAAAACCTGAGCAGTGATTTTTCTCAACTGATATAATATATACTTAACACTAAATAGCTAGAAAAGTTTGGAGCAAACTAATAATAATAACTAATTTGAATAAAAATGCATTGGACAATGCTTCAAAATACCTTGTACACTTGAGTTTGTGTCTATCACTTTCACTGTTTTATTTTATCTCTAAATATTAGGGATTGATACTTCTGTTTTCATTTGTATTTGAAATTTCCTCTCAGGCTTACTTGCTATAATTTCTGTTTGCTTAAAACAGCCTGTCCTAATTACTGCAGAAAAAGTGGTATGCTACTGTTGAAAAATGCTATTTTTTCCCCTGACAATCAGTTACTTTGGTGGTGGAAACAACCTGCCTCTCCTATTTTATTCAACTCACAACCATAGGGTATGGGTGAAAATATTATTGTTGCCTGCTACTTTCAACAACCAGGGAGTGAGGATAAAGTGTTACCTGGTTTGGATGCTCTTCCCAATAAATAATCTTTAAATGTGATCATATATGTTGATTCTAAGCTTAAAGCACACTCATGGTTTCTTGCAGTCAATTTGTTCTTCAGCTTCTTCTAGTTTCATTTCTACAAAAATTATTTCCATCTGTCTTCCATTTTTAGGAATTACTCAAAGCTATGGCTTCCTGATGACATTTTGTCACTTTTCTGGTGGTATAATAGATTTATTCATTTTAAAATACTTTTTTTTTATCAATGAAATCAGGGATAAAAGAGAGATAAAGTGTTTTTACCCATTTTGAAATATTGATCAGTCATTTCAGGGATTATATTTTCATTTCCTAAAATACAAATTTAAAGGCTTCTCCTGACTATTTAAAATCCTTTATTTTATTTTTTAAACAGATTTTATTTATTTATTTTTAGAGAGGAGAAGGGAAGGAGAAAGAGAGAGAAAGAAACATTAATGTGTGGTTGTTCCTTGCACGCCCTATACTGGGGGCCTGGCCCACAACCCAGGCATGTGCCCTGACTGGGGATCAAACAGGTGACTCTTTGGTTCACAGGCCAGTACTCAATCTACTGAGCCACACCAGCCAGGGCTATTCACTGTTTATAATCCCTACAGTAAAAATCAGATTTTTAAAACACATCAGACAATGACTTCCATGATTTTCTTTCCACTTTAGCTGAAACTCATCAATCTCAACCCTCCATCCTCTTAGTCACAGTGGACTACAGAGTTTATAATTCTTGAAATCAATATGTTCCTTCTCATCTTTCACAACAGTATTTATTGCTTGCTCTTTGCCTGGCTTGAATTCTCCCAACCTTTATGACATAACTGTAATGTCATTCTGGCATTACGAATTGTTTGACTTTTCTCTTAACCTAACAAGATGCTTTCTCTGTGCAATTTTAACATCTTAGGCATGTATTGACTTCAAAGCTTTTTATTACATTTTGTTGTAATTTTTCATATAAACATCTCCTTGCTAGGATATTAGCTCCTTAAACAAAGACTATATCTCAGCTGTCTTCATAATTCTGGTGCCTAGAGTGTCTCAATATGTATGCTAAACATTGCAGAATAATTCAATGAATGATGACAGCCATGACATATCACAAATAGTTTAATATCAACACAGCAGGATATAATAACGAAAGGATATAGTAACAATTGATTTCAGAAACACTATCGTACTAGAGTTAACCACAAGAATTTCTTTTTAGGCCAGTCTACACTTTCTGGTCTTCTTTGTAAAGAAATAAAGTAACTTTTGATTACATGTTAAAAGTATAATAAAGTCACTCTGAGGAGTTATATTCACCAATTAAAATTGCCTAAACATCTTTCAATTCTGTGCACATTATCCTAAAATTTGGTCACCTTCAAGCTCTTCTCTGGACTATCTTTGAATTCTTTACATATGCCTTATTAAGATAATAGACAATCATCAACCTCATATTTAAAGCTTAAAATTTTGCCCAATAAAGTACATCAGTTTTATCAATGATAAACATTATATTTTCCATTTTCTAAATGGCTATAATTTCCCAATCAACTATATTTTAAATTTTTATCTAAAATGTGTTTTTCTATTTTTATTGAAAGTTTAAATTTCTCATCTGCCAACTAACTTTTTACCAAAATAATATCTACTTCTTTATTAATATTAATTTCTTATGAAAATAAGAACTTTAATTTGTAATCAATACTTTTAAAGTTGATAAAGACAAAAGGCAAAATATGCTTAGATTTTTAAGTACAAAAGTTCTTAAAATATGAACATTTCAGAGAACATGCATTAATATTATATGGGAGTCTTTCCCCAGATCTTTGGATAAAATTTAAATTTCTAAGGTACATAAATTAATTAAGCTACCATCTGGCATTATCATGGTCAGCATTAAACTTTGCTATAGGTTTCACAGCATATGTATTTTAGATTTCACTGAAGAATCATCTCAACATTTTTGCTAATCATTTTCATAATAAACTCATGTATAAGATTAACTTGCTTAATTCATTTCTCAAAGTCAAAAGGTCAGTTCAAATAAGTATCACATGGTAAATGGGATCTTATTTGCAGATATAATAGATAGTAGAGATTATTAGAAATGGGATGGAGTGAATAATAAACTTTTCAAGGTATAATCATATATAAACCACATGTTATACAGTTTTATGCTGACATAAATATTCATTGTCATGATAATTTTTTTCTTTATATAGTTTCCCAATTATTACATGCACATTCTTACCCATAGTTTTGATGTAAAGCTTACTACAGTTACAGCAGAAATCCTGGACACAGTAATCAGGAAAGGAGAATCTGACACTGAGAGAAGAGAAATTGAATGAAGCATGGAGGGCCAATTCTCCTCTGCTGGATGCTGAACCTCAGTGTTGAAAAAAAATTTTGTATGTAACACACAAGATGATATTAGCAGTTCCATTTTCTATGTTCAGTTATGCTCTAAGTGCTTACATTGTCAATTCATCGTTATAATAATATTCATTTATAAAGTAAGATTTGAAGTAATTATTTACTCAGAGAAACAAATTAATTTGCACAGAGTTAGACAGCTAAGTAAATGGTAGAGTCAAGGATTTTAAAAAGCCTGGGAGAAAGTGTGCTCTTTTAGATTTAAGCCATGCTCTCCCTGGAACTACAGATAGTGTAGGTTGAGTTAATTAAAAGAGGATAAACTTAGTTAAAAACACCCTTCATTTACATTTCTTCTCACTATCTAATTAAAAGGTTGAATAAAAGTAAAACAAAAAAGCAACTGCAATAATATTAGACTGGTTGAAATTTGGAAGAAAAGTTAATAGAAAGATATATTTAAATAAATTAATTTTAAATAACTAAAATTTATTTATCCCTAAATAAAAATACCACAGATTCATCCTTAGCCTATTTCTTGTTCAGAGATGTAAAAGATAAAATGATATTTAAAATTTGTTTAACCTCCCTAAGAAAGTTAAGGAATGTGTCTATATTTACATCATAATGAGTTGTCATTTTATCTCAGAATATACATTAGAATTGTGAACTGAAATTATTAAATAAAACATAGAAATGTTGACCTTATTGTCCTCAAGTAATTTTTTATCTCATTGAGATATCCATTGAACTGAAGATTAATTTCCTTCTTTTAGACCAATGCTTTTCAAACTTATTCATACAATAGCATAAATGTTATAATATGAAATATATGTATGTACACTGGGGTAACTTGGCAAAAATTTTGAGGTATTTATATGTAGTTTAGTGAAGAGATATATTTTGCTTACTATTATATTAATAGGGAAAGTAAAGTGAAATACAAACTGTTAAATATGTTAAATATTGAATCCATATACAATTTCCAGAACCATCATTTTAAAAATAATAGTATTTACACATTTTACTGATTACAAATCTTTTTTCAAGTTTATGCTAGAAATATCTTCCAAATCTTGATAATTTCATTCAATAATACACTTGAAATACAATTGCTTTTAAAAAAGCAATTTTTAAGTAGCAAATAAGAGAAAAATTATAAACAAAATGGCAATAATGAATTACCATTAATCTTACTTGCCAAAGGAAAATCCCTGCTCTGAACTTATATCCTATTCATTCTTGAATATTTCATTTCATTTTAATATCAGTCAAGAAAATGTATTTCCACAATTAATATCATTCAAATAAATTTCAAATTGAGAAAATTATCATTATTTCCAATTCCTTTTTTACTGAACTTTTAGGTGAAATTATGTCTACTTTGGATGATTGACCCATTACACTATAGAACAAAGAGAAGAGAAGAACAGTGTTTTCATGAATCACTCCTGTTCTGACGATGATAAGAAACATGGTTGATCACATTGTTTAGGTAGCACTTAATATATAATTCAAATCTACAGACCAGGTGGTTATAAGAAAACTTCCCTCTCCTTCTATACCATCCTCTCATTGCAGCTCAATTGTGTGTGCGCGTGCGCGCACACACACACACACATTATCTAGTTTTTCCATAAATTTACGTAGGTTTTTGTAATATCTTATAGATCTTCTACTTATTAATATATTATTATGAAAGGTTTATTCATAATAATTTGAGAAATAATATGGAGAATGCACAATTCTCTTCCTTCTACTTAATAAATATATTGCTATTAATTGAGCAACATGTAATAATAACTACATATTCATCAATCGTCAAGAAAAATTTTGGATTTAATAAACTTTAGTGTAATGTTCTCTCTCATTGACATTTCACTTATGCATTAACTAATATTGTCATGTGATAGTGGCACCATTTCTATTCCTATTAATCTTTTTGGTCCCAAACTTAACACTGACTCTTTTATTATTGTCATATTGACCTAAACCATGGGATATTCTAAAAATGCAAACCAATCAAAGTTTAATTAAAATTAATGAATTTTAGATTCATGTTAAATTGATAATGCAAATATTCACATTTTTAAGTTTTACAAAGTTTATTTCAACCTTCTAAATTTCATAAATATGAAATCATTTTCTAGAATATCTGAAATCTAATAAAACAAAAAGTAAACAAATGCAGAACAAAGCTAGAAAAGACAAACAAAACTAGAAAAATGAATTAAGAACTTAAAGGTCTCTTTTTAAATTTTGACTGGTAAAATCAGAGAAAATTCGATTTATATAAAAACATAGCATTTCTGCAAACTTATAATCTTTCACCTGATTGCATTGCGTTGTGCTTCAGGAAAGATCATTTCCAGTTTAGCCTCTATTAAATTTCAGAGCATTCAATTCTTTTTAATGCCATCATTGTTTTCTCTTCTTATGACATCATGTCTTTTTTTATGCTCTCCATTTATAGAAAGGTTTCTACTGTTATATAAATATAAAATATCATTAAATGGATAAAGAATTAGAAAAGATTACCTCCCTTCCCCTTCACAATTTCTCTTAACAAAATGACATTTTATTTATATTTTCTAAATCTATAGCTATATTGAAATTGTAGATAGATATTTCTCCCTCCCTGAGAATAAATGAAATTGCTAGAGCAGGAAACAGGTAAAAATGTATTCTGTCAAAACAGAGGAGGGAAGTCTAAAATGTACTCCACTAAACAGATATGCAAGGAAAATTTCATTGCTTTGTTCTGTGTGACATCAGTATGAGGAGGCATGGGGCATAGGAGATTATAGTTGATATGACGTGAGGCACCAAAAGAGAGGGAATTAATTGTATTGGTAGATCAAGAAACATGTGCTGTCTCCTATGCACTCTGGTCTCCCCAGGTGTCTCATTTACCTGATCTCCAAACATGTTTCTATCATATACTATAGTCTGTATCTTGGAAATTCATGGCTCTAGATGTCTTTAAACAGGAGCCAGGAAATAAAATCCCTCAATATGCAACTCCTTCCTCATTCTATTCACTTTTTTCCTTACCTCCTTGGGAATTTAGCTTAGAAAGAGGAACACTGGACATATCTCTGATTACCTATAGCATTCTGTATTTTCCCACACATCTCCAGATTAGATATCAAGCTTTTCTTTTTCCTTCTTTCTCTAGTCACTTTGTGGCAAGAAAAATGTGAAAATGGTACAGGTTATAGAAAGTTGTCATAATTTTTCTAGCATACATTTTGGTAAAAAGATATATTTTAGAATTGCATGTGTATTGGGGTGGAGATAAAGTACAGAAGGATTGCTCCATTGTTGTTGTTGCTGTTGTTTTCCTTGAACAATGGAGTGAATGGTTGTGCCAGCAGACTGGGAGTGAGGCTGAATTGAAGACATTGTATGACCCATATGCCTCTTTGACACTCAAATGGAAATATCAATTTATATAGCTAGATCTCAAAAGAACTACAAGAGCTTCTAGAGTTATTTTTCTCTTAAGAAAGATTTATTGTTGTTCTTCAAGTTCTTGTAGGTGTAGGGTTAAGTTTTTGTTTGAAATGTTTCTATCTTTTTTAGGTAGGCCTATATCACTATGAATTTCCCTCTGAGGACTGCCTTCACTGTGTCCCATAAGTTTTGGGTCATTGTGAGTTCATTTTCATTTGTTTCCAGAAACTTTTTGATTTCCTCCCTAATTTCATTCTTGACCCATTCATTGTTTAATAACATGCTAGTGAATCTCCATGATTTTGAGGATTTGGGTTTTTCCCATCAGGGTTGGTTTCTAGTTAAACCACAATGAGATACCACTTAACACCTGTCAGAATGGCCATCATAAATAAAGCAACAAACAACAAGTGTTGGAGAGGTTGTGGAGAAAAGGGGACCCTAGTGCACTGTTGGTGGGATTGCAGATTGGTACAACCACTATGGAAAACAGTATGGAATTTTCTAAGAAAACTAAAAATGGATCTACCTTTTAACCCAGCAATTCCACTGTTAGGATTATATCCTAAGAACCCTGAAACACCAATCCAAAAGAATCTATGCACCCCAATGTTCATAGCAGCACAATTTACAATAGCCAAGTGTTGGAAGCAACCTAGGTGCCCATCAGTAAATGAATGGATCAAGAAAGTTTGGTACATTTACACAATGGAATTCTATGCAGCAGAAAGAAAGAAGGAGCTCCTACCCTTCTCGACAGCATGGATGGAACTGGAGAGCATTATGCTAAGTGAAATAAGCCAGGCAGTGTAGGACAAATACCATAGGATCTCACCTTTAACAGGAACCTAATCAAAAAAACAAACAAACAAGCACAATATAACCAAAGACACTGAAATTAAGAACGGGTTGATAGTCACCAGAGGGGAGAGGGGAGGGAATTTCAGGGGGAAAGGGGAAGGGTTTGGAGCAACAAGTATAAAGGTCACATGGACAAAAACTAGCGGGGGTGGAAATGGGAGGGGGGTGGGGAGGGCTGGGGCAGTGGGTTGGAAGGGGAGCAAAAGACAGAAAACTGTACAAGAACAACAATTAAAATAATTTTTTTTAAAAAAGAAAGATTTAGACATATAATGGAAAAAATTGATTACTGACTTCAATCCTCATCTTAACCCTTACCAGATCAGTGTAAGTTTTAGAAAAATGAGTATGAAAACTTTATTTTCTTTTTGTTGGTAAGTTATTTTCATAAAAGACTTACAAACAGTTCCAGGAAAAAAAGACTCACATTTTTACTGAGAAATATGTGTTTGTATGTATGTATGTATGTATGTATGTTATATATATATATATTCTGCTTCAAAAAGAAGCTTCTTTTTTAAAGTAAACAAACCTATTTGAAATAATTTTCGATGGCTTTTAATGGTATTTTAGAGGGCAAAAAAATCACAAAATAATTAAATTGATTTAGTAGGATTGAGTTTTTTTTGGAATATATACAAGAAATTATTGTTTAATGGGAGAGAGAAGTAATACAATGGTTAAATTGTACCAAAAATTTTTCTTCGTACGAGATATACATATACTATATATACACACAAACTGTATGTAGTATATGTATATCTCATATGAAGAAAGATTTTATATATAGATATATATGTATTTTATATGTATATAATTTAAAACATAAAATCATACATTTTAAAACATATGTACATGTAGATGTATTTTAAAAATGTATAATTTATTATCATCCTGGTCAGCTAAAGTTAACAAATCTGGATGTATTTGCTACTGAAGAGATAGTTTGTGACCCAGTTTCCAAGTGGAGTGGGCACACCATATGTGCAAAGCCACGTGGGGAGCCAAGATCAGTCAGGAGGCAGAAGGACCAACAAGGGAGCATGGGCAAGCATCTTTACAGTGGTTTTCACAGAAAAGTCAGAGGAAGGGAAGGGAAGATTTAGAATTGTCTAGTTTTGAGTAATTTCATTGGTCCCAGGGTATAGAGGCTGCCGTGAGATATCTGGTACTTACTTACCTGGCCCTGGGGTGAAGGTAGAGCAGATGATAATGACTTAGCTGCCAGAGCTCCATAAAGGAGGTAGTTGGTTAGTGCAGACAGTTGGTTGGTATGAGAGGAAAGGCACATTCCTAGCAGAATCCTGTGCTATTCCCATATATATAGAGATATAGATATAGATATAGATGATATAGATATAGATATAGATAGATATAGATGATAGATATAGATAGATATAATGAAAGGCAGTCTCTCCAGGATCAGCAAGGACTCAATGTCAAAGCATGGCCCAATAGCAAAATTAAAAAAATATATAATTGACAAAATATGTTTACATAACATGCATATCACATGTATATAATATTTGTTATATACATTTAAGGAGGCCACAGAATATACAGATATAAACTTGAAGATTTATCTTCTAATCAAAATATACTTTCTTAGAATAAAGCTTTTAGAAGTCTTCCTGAGCATCAGTTGTCACAGG
Source organism: Anoura caudifer (assembly GCA_004027475.1). Classification (NCBI taxonomy): domain Eukaryota; kingdom Metazoa; phylum Chordata; class Mammalia; order Chiroptera; family Phyllostomidae; genus Anoura; species Anoura caudifer. The sequence continues at coordinate 168,752 of PVKU01003102.1, forward strand.
GAGGCAGTCACAAAAATCTATTTTGATTAATTAATAGCAGTGATACCATAAACATTTAAATGTAGCCACCTATCTAATTATACCTCTTTTGTGCCTATGAAATTATTATATGGCCTTTGAAATATATTAGCAAAATAATTGACACTCACTTGGAAACAAAATAAGTAGTCACTACAGAAATACTCTTTGAAAGAGGAAAATATAATTGTAGGATGAGGATAATTTGTATGTATGTACAAAATATGGACATACTTTTCAAAAGTTTTTCTTAATTCCCTAGAGCATTCATTTAAGAGTTTTTAAAGAGTTAAAATCTAGGAATATTGGCACAAACAAGACTTCTCAAATCTCAAGAATTTTTGAACTCCTCTGAATTTTAGATTACAATCAGGGTTTTGGGTGCAAGCCTAAATCTTTGTTATCCTTCTATTGACTCTTGGTTTCCATTAATTAAATTTGCAGATTACAGTGAGCCTCTCTACTAACCAAACCTGAAATAGAATTAGAGTTCTGCCTGAATGATCAAATATATATCCAATTACAATACTGCAAATAAAATGCTAAGTATCCTTCTGTTTTCTAATATAGAACAATACATGAACTTCTAATAAAAGTTGTAATGTTTTGATTAATCATTGAAAAACTTTGTGTATGCATGCTTTTTCATTATAATTATTATACTTTTCCATTACCATTTAGTCCCTTTAAACTCTCCTCACCCCTGCAATCAACATACTGTTGTCCACGTCCATGAATCCTTTTTCTTTTTTGCTCAGTCCCTCACACCCTAACTTCCCCCCTTAGCTGTCATCCTGCTCTCCATCTATGAGTCTATTCTGCTTGTTTGTTCATTTTGTTCAAAAGACTCCATATATGAGTGAACTCATATGGTATTTGTCTTTCTCTTCACTTGGAGCACATTCTCCAGGTCTGCCCATCCTATCACAAAGGTAAATTTTTCTTCTTTTTAATGACCATGTCATATTCTAATGTGTAAATATACCATCGTTGTTTAATCCACTCATTTACTGATAGACACTTGGGCTGCTTCCATGTTTTGGCAAGTGTAAATAATGCTGCAGTGAATAGTGGTGTGTTTACGTTCTTTTGAATTCATGTTTTAGGTTCCTTTGGATATTTTCCAGAAGTGGGATTGCTGGGTCAAAAAGCAGATCCATTTTTAATTTTTTGAGGAATCTCCATGCAGTGGCTGCTCCAGTCTGCATTCCCGCCAAGAGTGAAAAAGTGTTCCCCTTTCTCCACATCCAAGTCAGCACTTGTCTGTTGATTTATTGATGATGATAGCCATTCTGACAGGTGTAAGATGATATCTCATTGTGGTTTTAATTTGCATTTCTCTAATGATTAATGACATTGAGCATCTTTCTATGTCTCTTGCCATCTGTACATCACCTTTGGAGAAGTGTCTATTCAGGTCCTTTGCCCCTTGTTTAATTGGTTTGTTTATTGGTGTTGAGTCTTAATTCTTTTGGTGCTGAGTTTTATAAGCGCTTTATAAATTTTGAATATTAACTCCTTATCAGATGCATCAGTGACTATGTGCTCCCATTCTGTGGGTTGTCTTTTTATTTTGTTGATGTTTTCCTTTGCTGTGCAAAAACATTTTAGTTTGATGTAGTTTCATTTGTTTCCTTATTCTTATTTACCTTGCCTGGGGACATACATTCAATAAAATATTGCTATGAGTAATATGCAAAATTTTGCTGCCTGTATTTCCTCCTACAATTCTTATTGTTTTGGATCTACCTTTTTTGGCTTCAAAAAATCTTATTTTAAATAAATTTATCTTGAATATTTATAAAATCAAATTTTAAATAGCATTTATCATAATATAAATGCAGGTCCAAATGCTAAAACATACTAGAGTATTCAACACAAATTCATTATTAAAAAACACCAACTTTTACTTTTCTACTATAATGATACTGAGAAGAATGGGACATTAAAAGTTAAAATAAAATTTGGACTAAAATAAGTCACAAAATTTACTGAAAATAATAAATTATTTTATTTTATTTTATTTTACTTTATTTTATGTTATTGTTGTTCTTGTACAGTTTTCTGCCTTTTACTCCCATCCCAGCCCACCACCCCAGCCCTCCGCACCTCCCTCCCATTTCCACCCGCTGTAGTTTTTGTCCATGTGACTTTTATACTTGTTGCTCTAAACCCTTCCCCCTTTCCCCTGAAATTCCCTCCCCTCTCCCCTCTGGTGACTGTCACCCTGTTCTCAATTTCAGTGTCTTTGGTTATATTTTGCTTGTTTGCTTGTTTTGTTGATTAGGTTCCTGTTAAAGGTGAGATCATATGGTGTTTGTCTTTCACTACCTGGCTTATTTCGCTTAGCATGATGCTCTCCAGTTCCATCCATGCTGTTGCAAAGGGTAGGAGCTCCTTCTTTCTTTTGCTGCATAGAATTCCATTGTGTAAATGTATCATAGTTTTTTGATCCATTCATTTATTAATGGGCACTTGGGTTGCTTCCCACACTTGGCTATTGTAAATTGTGCTGCCATGAGGATTGAGGTGCATAGGTTCTTTTGGACTGGTGTTTCAGGGTTCTTAGGATATAATCCTAACAGTGGGATTGCTTGGTCAAAAGGTAGATCCATTTTTAGTTTTCTTAGAAAATTCCATACTGTTTTCCATAGTGATTGTACCAGTCTGCAATCCCACCAACAGTGCACTAGGGTCCCCTTTTCTCCACAACCTTTCCAACACTTGTTGTTTGTGGCTTTGTTTATGATGACCATTCTGACCAGTGTGAAGTGGTATCTCATTGTGGTTTTAATTTGCATCTCTCTGATAGCTAGCAATACCGACCATCTTTTCATGTGTCTCTGGATCCTCTGTATGTCCTCCCTAGAGAATTGTCTGTTCAAGTCCTTTGCCCATTTTTTAATTGGGTTGCTTGTCTTAGGGTGGAGTCATCTAAGTTCTTTATATATTTTGGAGATTAAACCCTTGTCTGAGGTATCATTGGTAAATATGTTTTCTTATACAGTCAGTTCTCTTTTTATATTAATACTGTTTACTTTAGCTGTGCAGAGACTTTTTATTTTGATGAAATCCCATTTATTTATTCTTTCCTTTATGTCCCTTGCTTTAGGGGACATATCAGTGAAAATGTTGCTGCATGAAATATCTGAGATTTTCCTGCCTATGTTCTCCTCTAGGACTTTAATGGTGTCATGGCTTATATTTAAATGTTTTATCCACCTTGAATTTATTTTTGTGTATGGTGTAAGTTGGTGCTCGAGTTGCATTTTTTGCACGTAGCTGTCCAGTTCTCCCAACACCACTTTTGAAGAGGCTATTTTTACTCCATTTTATGGTTCTTCTCCCTTTGTCAAATATTAATTGACCATAGAGACTTGGGTTTATTTGGGGGCTCTCTGTTCTATTCCACTGGTCCATGTGCCTGTTTTTATGCCACTACCAGGCTGTTTTGACTACAGTGGCCTTGTAATTCAGTTTGGTATCAGGTATTGTGATCCCTCCTACTTTGCCCTTCTTTCTCAAAATTGCTGTAGCTATTCAGGGTCATTTATGGTTCCATATAAATTTTTGAAGTGTTTTTTCTATGTCTGTGAAATATGCCATTGGTACTTTAATAGGTATTGCATTGAATGTGTAAATTCCTTTGCGTAGTATGGACATTTTGACGATATTAATTATTCCGATCCATGAACACGGTGTATGTTTCCATTTTTTTGTGTCTTCTTTGATTTCTTTCTTCAGTGTTGTGTAGTTTTCTGCATACAGGTCTTTTATCTCCGTGGTTAGGTTTATTCCTAGGTATTTTATCTTTCTCTTTGCTATATCAAATGGGATTTTTTTCTTGATTTCCGCTACTGCTGTTTCATTGTTGGTACACAAAAATGCCTTTGATTTCTGGATATTGACTTTGTATCCTGCTGTTTGGCCAAATTCATTTATTAGGTCAGGCAGCTTTTTGGGTGAGTCTATTTTCTATGTACACTATTATGTCATCTGCAAACAATGATAGTTTTGTTTCTTCCTTTCCAATTTGGATGCCTTTTGGATTTCCTTTTCTTGTCTAGTCACTGTGGCTAAGACGTCCAATACTATATTGAATAGAAGTGGTGAAAGTGGACAAACTTGTCTTGTTCCTGATCTTAGTGGAAAAGATTTTAGTTTTTGCCTGTTGAGTATGATGTTGGCTGTAGGCCTCTCACATATTGCCTTTATTATGTTGAGGAATGCTCCCTCTATTCCCACTTTGCTGAGTGTTTTTATCATAAATGTGTGCTGTACCTTATCAATTTTTTCTGCATCTATTGATATGATCATGTGATTTTGTCTTTGCTTTTGTTTATGTGATGTATTACGTTTGCTGATTTGTGAATGTTGAACCATCCTTGCATCCCTGGGATGAATTCCACTTGGTCATGGTGTATGATCTTTTTAATGTATTGTTGGATGTGGTTTGCCAATATTTGGTTGAGGATTTTAGCATCTATGTTCATAAGCAATATTGGCCTGAAGTTTTCTTTGTTTGTTGCGTCTTGATCTGGTTTTGAGATTAGGATGATGCTGGTTCAATAAAAAGAGTTTTAAAAATCCATTATTTTTTGGATTTTTTTGAATAGTCTGTGAAGGATAGGGGTTAGCTCTTCCTTAAATGCTTTGTAAAATTATCCTGTGAAGCCATCCAGTCCAGGGCTTTTGTGTGTCAGGAATTTTTTGATTACTGCTTCAATTTCATCTGCTGTTATTGGTCTGTTCAGGCTTTCTGCTTCTTCTTCATTGAGTTTTGGAAGATTATATTTTTCTAGAAACTTGTCCATTTCACCTAGGTTTTCCAATTTCTTGGCATACATTTCTTCATAGTAATTTCTTACAATCCTTTGTATTTCTGTGGTGTCAGTTGTAATCTCTCCTCTCTCATTTCTAATTGTGTTTATTTTGGTCTCTCTCTTCTTTTCTTGATGAGCCTGCTTAAAAGCTTATCGATTTTGTTTATCTTTTCAAAGGACCAGCTCCTGGATTCATTGATCCTTAGAATTGTGCTTTTAGTCTCTGTCATTTAATTCTGCTCTGATCTTGGTTATTTCCTTCCTTCTACTTGCTCTGGGCTGTCTTTGTTATTGTTGCTCTAGGTCTTGTAGGTATAGGGTTAAGTTGTTTGTTTGAAATGTTTCTATCTTTTTTAGGTAGACCTGTATCACTATAAACTTCCTTCTCAAGACTGCCTTTGCTGTCTCCCATACATTTTGGGTTGTTGTGAGTTCATTTTTGTTTGCTTCCAGAAACTTTTTGATTTCCTCCTTAATTTCATTCTTGACCCATTCATTGTTTAATAGCATGCTATTTAATCTCCATGTTTTTGAGTGTTTTGTGTTTTTCCCCTTGGGGTTGGTTTCTAGTTTCAGTCCCTTGTGGTCAGAGAAAATGCTTGGTATGATTTCAATTTTCTTGAATTTGTTGAGGCTTGTTTTGTGTCCTATCATGTGATCTATCTTTTAAAATGTTCCATGTGCATTTGAAAAAAATCTGTATATAGGTTTTTGAGGATGAAGGGCTCTGTGTATATCAGTTAAGTCCATTTCATCTAGAGTGATGTTCAATGCCACAATATCTTTGTTGATATTTTGTTTGGAAGATCTATCCATTTTTGACAGTGGGGTGTTAAAATCCCCTACTATAATTGTGTTGCTGTCAATATCTTTCTTGAAGTCCTCTAAGATTTTCTTTATGTATTTGGGTGCTCCTATTTTGGGTGCATGTATATTTACAATGTTTATGTCTTCTTGGTGGATTCTTCCCTTGAGTATTATGAAGTGACCTTCTGGGTCTCTTTCTATGGATCTTCTTTTGAAGTCTATTTTATCTGATATGAGTATTGCTACCCCAGCTTTTTTTTCTGTCCATTTGCTCGGAAAATTTGTTTCTAGACCTTCACTTTGAGTCTGTGTAGTTTTTTTCTCCTGAGGTAGATCTCTTGTAGGCAGCATATGTGTGGGTCATGCTTTCTTATCCATTCAGGTATTCTATGTCTTTTGATTGGAGCATTTAATCCATTTACATATAAGGTTATTATTGATAGATACTTATTCATTGCCATTTTCATACCTGTGTTCCTCTCTCTCTCTTTTCCTTCCTTTCCTTAAAGCAGTCCCTTTAGTATCTCTTGCAGAACTGGTTTGGTAGAGGTGTATTCTTTTAGACTTCTTTTGTCTGGGAAGCTCCTTATTTGGCCTTCTATCTTGATTGAAAGCCTTGCTGGGGAAAGTAGTCTTGGTTGCAGGCCTTTGGTTTTCATTACTTGGAATATTTCTTGCCATTCCCTTTTGGCTTGGAGCATTTCCTTTGAGAAGTCAGCTGCTAACCTTATCAGGGCTCCCTTGTATGTTACTTCCTTTTTCTCCCTTGCTGCCTTTAAGATTCTCTTTTTGTCTTGGGATTTTGCCATTTTAATTATGATGTGTCTTGAAGTGGCCCTCTTTGGGTTCCTCTTGATTGGGACTCTCTGTGTTTCCTGGATTTGTGTGACTTTTTCTCTCATCAAATTAGGGAAGTTTTCCATCATTACTTTTTCAAATAGGTTTTCTATCCCTTGCTCTTCTTCTTCTCCTTCTACAATCCCTATTATATGGATATTATTATGTTTCATATTGTCTTGCATTTCTCTTAATCCCTCTTCATTCTTTCTGAGCCTCTTTTCCTTTTCTTGCTCTTTCTGGGTGTTTTTTCTACTTTGCCCTCCAACTCATTGATCCGATCTTCTGCTTCATCAATTATGTTTTCCATTCCTTCCACTGTGTTATTCAGTTTAGAAATTGTGTTCTTCATTTCCTCTTGGCCCTTGTCGATAGTTTCTATTTCCTTTTTCATGTTGATATAGTTTGCAGGGAGTTCATCGTAGCTTCCCTGTAGTTTCTGGTAGCTCATTGAGAGCTCATGGAGCTTCCTGACAACCATTGTTTTGAACTCAAAATCTGATAGTTGAGTTGCCTGTGTTTCATTTAGCATTCTTTGTGGGGCTTTCTCCTTTTCTTTCATTTGGGGATTGTTTCTTTGTTTTCCCACTGTTTGTGAAACTCTTCTTGTCAGCCTCAAGCTTCTCAAATTGATCTGTTCTGGCTCCCTGGGTTTATGGTGTGAACTTCTGTGGTAGAACACCTGTGAGATCCAGTGGTGCAGTCTCCTTCAGGTGTCCTGGTGTTCACAGCTTCCACTTTCTCAGCTGTTGGGATGTTCCCTTTTTGGGTCCAACTCTATTTTTTTCACAGTTCCAGGGTTTTGGGGGCGGGGTGTTGGTCTCACTCATGTGTATTTAAAAAGAGAAAAGAGGAAAAAATGAAAAAAGAAGATAAAAGAGGAAGGAAGAAGAGATAAAATAGGAAAGAATGGAAGAAGGAATAAAACAAGAAAGAAGTAAAGAGAAGCAAAAGGAGTTAAGGGGTAAAAAAGATAAAAATAATTAAAAATAATGTAAAAATATTAAAAAAAACACACAAAAAAAACTCTTGCTGTTTTCAAACTTGCCAAGCCAGTTTTTCTGGTCTTGCTGTCTGCAAGGGCTGAGGGGTGATGGTATCACTTTTCCCCCTGTTCAGCACTCAGTTATCTTTGGGCTACTCTCCCCAGAGCTAGCCCAGTGCCTCTCTGCACAGGGCCTCAGGCATATGTTCTTAGCCTCCTGGGGAGCGTGCTTTCCCAAGTTTATGGGTGTGAGCTCAGGTCTCCTACACGTCATATGTTGACCCCACGTTTTCGGGTGTGGGTTCCAGATTTTCTGGTTTGCATGCACTCACCCTAATTTCATGGGAGTGAACTCCAGGTTTCCTATAGATCATGCACACTCCCTGGGTTCACGTGCATGGGCTCTGGTTCTCCCATGGATTGCTTGCATTCCCTGTTTCCCGGCATGGGCTATAGGTCTCCAGTTGTGCTTGGGCACCTCTGGTCACACGAGCTCAGGTGTGCACTCCTCCCATGGCTATGTGTGGGTGCTCACATCCCTATCATGTTTGCCACTGAGACCTTAACTCCTCTCTGAGACTTCAATCAACCAGGTCTCTCCCGGTGCTGTTCAAACCTTGTTTGGCTGGGGAGGGAGTGATTGACCCTACTCCCTCCCTAGAACCCTGTGGCAGGCCTGGCAAACACTAGGCCCCGGGCCTCAGCTGCCCTGGTCTCTGCGCTGATCCCTGGGCTCTGATTGTTCTGAAGTACTCTCCTTACCATCTGGTTTTTCAATGTCCGCTACAATTTTCGATCTCTTATTTTCAAATACGCTGTGTTACTGATGGTTATTTGCTCTGTTCCTCAGTAGATCAGCCAGATTTTTCTCCCATGTGTAGGGGGAAGTGGAATGTGCTCCCTCCTATCACGCCACCATCTTCCTTCTCCACTAAAACTCTCTGAAGTCCTCAAGTGGGGTTGTTCCAGGGTTAGTTAATTCAGTGAATCACTAAAATCTCAAGTCTCCAAGGTTTCTCTCTGCTCTGCCATCCTCAGCATCAGAACTTATTTTAAATTACATATTTTAAAATAGTTTAAAATCAGTTGCAATTTTAAGTAATCTTTCAAATCAATTATGCAAAATCCAAGAAGTTGAAGTGAGTTAGGTAAGAGCAATGTTATCCTCGATCAAAGTCTGTCATTTTCTTCCCTAGACCAGGGATATGAGTAAATTTTAAATCAGATGCCAACTCTAAGTCACTGGTAATTTCTGTCACACATGCTAAATTGAAACTACTTAAAAAAAACAAAACTATTTTCAGTTTTCTGTGATCTAAAGGTAGTATGTGAATGGTGAACACTTTGTCATAAGTAAGGCCCAGAAATGCCTCTATACCCAACCAATCAGTTGTCACTCATCCTTTATCAAATGTGCAATAGAAGAGCCAAGAGAGGAGAGACATGGTCAACCAATGAAATCTATAATGCAAAAGATGTTGAGGAGTGACATTATTGAAAATTCGTTTGCTCCTTCACATGGTGATGATTACTGAATAGCTAAACTTGATGCTGAGATAATATTAATTATTTTAAAATACCTGGAATACCTACAAGAACCAGGAACTATTATTTGTGAGAAACATAAAGATGAGTAAAATGCTCTCTGACCTTGAAGAGTTTATAAATGGTAGAAAAAATCAACAACAAGATGATCAACAGGATAACAGGGGACAGAAACAGTACATGTACAGTTCTTGCTCACATTGTTGCTCCAGAACTCCAGAATCTCTGAGGCTTTTTAGTTTTGCTGTATGTAGCTTCAACATTCTGAAATAAAAGCAAAAGGACCAACCTATGAGACTTGGTTAAATAGCAAGATGGCTGTTAAAGTTTTTGCTCAGAATTGACAGATTATCACTTCTGCTCTCAGTTCCTTGGACAAAACAATAAATCACAGACCAACTTAGACACGAATGTAGAAAAGCAACACATATCCCACACCAAGGAAATGAAGACACATGCAAAATTCAAGACTTTATATGCGTGTTCCATATGTATGCATGGAACTAAGAAAATCAAGCCATACATGACTACTGAGGACAATATTGAAGTACAACCATGCAGTCAATCAGTGTAAATGTTTATCTAACTGCTTTATGCTTCATTTCCCATTCAATAGCATATGCTATAATGAACATCCCATTATATGTTACTTTGTGGACCTGTTTCAGAATTGGTTTTATACCCAGGGATTATTATAATCTGATTTTGATCAGGTAATTTTATTTCTAACTCTGAATGACAGAGCACAGTGTTTCCTTCCCCCACATTTTTGTTGGCTTTTCCAACTTTCTGAAACTTTATAATGTAACATTGTGAAGTGGTACATAACATTTTTAGACTGTTCCTAACATTGTCAGTTTTGTTATTTTTTGTCCTTTTTTTGCTAGTTACCAAAATTTCCTGTATATTACAAATATTCAGCATTGTCACTTTTAGACACTATAATTATCTTCTTCAAATGCCATCTGTTAACTTTGTCATCCATAATCATATATTTTTCCTCACCTTCACTTTCAGTCAGCCACTGAGTACTTTCTTTGTATTGTGCCATGCCTCTCAAATCTATCTGCTTTCATTTATCCCCTCTGCCTATATTTTAATTTTTTGAGTACCATTTATTGCTGGACTACTGTAGTATTTTTTTATATTTCCCATTCATATATCCATATATACAATTAAAATATTGTTACTGTAATAAATAATAATTACTATTTAATGTTTACTATATCAAACACTATTTTAAGTTCTCTACATGTATTTACTAATGTAATTTCAGGAAAATCTTGTGAAGTATGTACCACTAAGACTATCATTTATATTTTAGATGAGTAAACCAAGTATGAGGACAGTAAAATGATTAAGACTAAGGGCACCAACACCATACTCTAGATACCACTATTCATTGTTTGCACACTGTCTCTCAAACTAAATTCCTACATGTGACATCCTATAAGTGGAAAATAAATCATGTTTTTACATTACTTATATGGACTTCCAAATCTCATCCCTGCCTCTTATATTCTAGCCTCAACCTTCTGTATTTCTTATTTGTGAAAATCTATGTTGAGGGATGCTTTCTCTTGCCTGCATATTTTGTGCTCATTGTTTTTTTTCCCCCCTGGAATTCTCTCTTCCACATCCATCTGGCTAATGTTTGTTTAACATTCAGAAATGAAAGAAGCCACTTTGTCTGGAAAATTTGGATATGTATACTGAGGGTGCCCCTCTTATACATCTTTGTAGTATCTTTGAATTGTCTTACCATAGAATTGATTTGACCTAATTTAAATTACCTGACTGCCTTTCTATGTAATACAGTAAGTTTTAAACCTTGCATTATGGAAAAGAAGGATTTTAAAACAATAACAAAATCAATAACATACACAAGAAAAGAAAAATGGGTAGATGTCAGGAAAGAGTAGGAAAAAAGCCTGCAGCTGAAACAAACTTTCTACTGGAGAGTACAGGCCAGAGTCTAGTTGAATCATGAATTGCATCTTTCATGTTCTATTTGTCCCAGTTAAAAGACATCTGTCAAGTATGAACTAGCCAAAGGACATCAACATATGCCATTTTCAAATGAAGCAGAGACTGCCAGGATCAGTCCTGGTTGCTTGCCCTTGCCAACGTTTTGTGAAGCACGTACTTGTTTCTGTTTAAAGTTGCCAGTCTCTAGCCTGCTGTAAGCCATGGATTGAACAGATTCCACCTGCATTCCTATGCTGCATCACTTCCCATCATATGTCAGGGCTTCTTATCATCTTTTAACATCTCTACAAACAGCAGAGTGAAAAATAACATGAATAATGCAGACTGTGCTCGTCATTCCTTATTATCTTCTTGATACTTCAAAATAAAACAACTGCCATCAAGATGGAATGATTTATCTCCAAGATTGGCATAAGTTTGGTGATGATAGGAAAAATATTTTTTTGTCAATTGGCTCTAAAAGAATAACTATGCGGCAAATGCCAATGGAAACTAGATCCACTGGCCATGCATTCAGCAGCTAACAGCATCCCAGCAGGCAAGAGTCTCCTACCTTCTCTGAATAGAAAATAATTGTTCACAAAAGCAAATTTTCCTGTCACTTTTTCAAATTGTGATTTTTTATACAATTTCACACAAAATGTTAGCCTATTTGTTTTTTAAATTTATTGAGATATAATTGATATATAACATTATGTAATTTTTAAAGTATGCAATGTAATGATTTATGTATATATTGCTAAATGATTATCAAAATAAGGTTAGACATCTATCACCTTTCCATAGTTACAATTATTTTTGTGTTTGTGGTGAAAACTTAAAATTTACTCTCTTAGTACCTTTATTTATTTATATATTTTAGCATTGTCCAAATACAGTTGTCTTCATTCTTCCCCCCACCACTCACCCTGCCCAACCTCCTCTACCTCCCACTTGCAATCCTATGCAGCTTTGCTCTGTCCATGTGTCCTTTATACATGTTCCTTGATGACCCTTCTTCCCCTTTATCCTCTCCCCACTCCCCTATGGTTATTGTCAACTTGTTCTATATTTCCATGTCTCTGGTTATATTTTGCTCACTTGTTTGTTTTCTTGATACGGTTCTAGTTATGGGTGAGATCATTTGGTATTTGTCTTTCACCACCTGGTAGTATGAGGTTATTAACTATAGTCTTCATGCTGCATGTTACATACCCAGAAACTATTTTATAATTGGAAGTGTGTGCTCTTAAAATATTTTTTACATAATCTTCTTTTATCCTTCCATAGTCTGGAAGGATAATTTTTAGAACACCATTGGGAAGTCTTGCTAATTATGTGTAATTTTTTATCTTTATATAAATTAATTTATAATTAATTTTGCGATGCTTGTGCTTATTCTGTTGGCCTATGCTTTCATGATATAAATCAAAACCAGCAGAGTAAAACCACCTGAAAAGCAAATTCATTCGGTGCAAATGAATAGTTCAATTTGAGGTTGAAAAGCTCATAATTATCTGGATAGATTAAACCTCATTCTACTCAACATGCATTCTTGATAAAATCAGAATATAACCACAATTCAATGCATTCTATAGCAGAATAGTGTGTCAATATTCAATTAATAAAGTACACAAAGTTTTGAAGAGAAAGTATCATTCTGTAGTATTTTAGCAAATGAACCATAAACTATTGAGAAATAGAAATAAAATTTTTATTTTTGTGGATGAAGTATCCATAAAAACTATAAAAGAAGTAACTAAAATATATGACAATAAATTAGAATATAGAAAAATCACAATTCCTCACTGTGCTTAAATATTGATCTTGTTCTAAAACACAGAAGCAAATATGTGTATTCGTGTGTATGTGTGCATTTTTCCCCTAATTTTTGCTCAAATCCAGATATTTTCAGGATTTTTAGAATCAGGAACTTTTTACCTGAGACCCCAAACATTACCATGGCCCTCTTAGAATACAGATGTGTGGAGACAGGTGATGCATATGCATCATTCTGGCCCTTGTTTTTGTTTTTTAGTTCGAATGCAGTGAGCCTCAGGCCCATCTTAAATTCATTTTCCTGAACTTTTAACCCTCAGCACATCATGGCTTTCAGGAGTATCAACCTGTCACATGGAGGCAAGTTCATTACATTGCACTCTTTCTTTCTTGAAAAGAGGAGAAAGGATGATTCATATTTACCTAGATTGTCATTCATTCTGAAAATGAATTTCCCTTGACTGTTCACATTGTTTTTGCCAATGCCACTCTCTGAGGACTTGAAGTCATGGGATCACACACAACTGAGCCTCAGACCACGGAATCACTTCACAGTGAAGGCAAAACAATGAAAGCTACATGATCATCTTTCAATGGATCCTTGTCCCACAATCTTCATTTCCTTATAAGTATTTTTTGGGATCACCTCCCCCAAAATTTTCTACATCTTCCTCTGTACCTCAGGGTCCTTCTTTAAGGGAACTCAAAGAAATGGGTAATAATAGTTAGCTATGCTTTAATAAATGCCCATGGTTCCTTTAAGGGTTGGTGAAGTCACTGTCAGGCTGCTTTTTAAAATTATTTTATTGTTGTTCAGTTACAGTTGTCTGCATTTTCTCCCTACCTTTAGGTTGGTTTCCAACAACTCCTAGTGCTCTTTCTCTGGAGCCTTTGCACTCTTCTCCTCCAGCCATGGGGAGGGAGCTACTTTTCAGCAAATGACCTGGATTCAAGGTAGGACAAACTCTGTTGTATAATTTGTGTACTAGAGCCTCTTTGTGGTATCAGACTAAAGCTAGTCTTCAGAGGAGATAGACACATGCTTGCTTGCTTAGCATTTCCCCTGCTACATTATCCCTCCTCACACACTCCTCCAGGTACTTCCTCAAAAAATCACCGAAGTAGATGAAAAACAAATACTTCTGTCATAGGCTTTGCATCCAGAGAAGCTAACCTGAAACACATGCCATTTCAGCTGGCTGAAGAAAGCCTTTACGTGTGTGGGAACTCCAGGTACTAGACAGAGACTCCCTGGGTGGAAAGGCGGAAAAAGCTCAGAAGTAAATCAAAGTCAGTTAGAAATTGGTTGTTCTGCGAGAAGGGAGTTTATGTCTGCTATTTCAAGATGTTAAACCCTAAGGGGAAACAGAGACCTAATCTCCAGAGATTTGAACATTTCAAAAACAGAGAAACTTCAGTTTATGTTTAGAATGATGCAAGACTGCAGTAAGAAATGGCTGTTTGGTACTGCTATATGTCATTGGATAAAGTTATAGAGTTTCTTGGATACATATCTTTTAACAGGATGATTCCTCTGCATCCACCGGTAAGCAGTGAGAGGCGTTGATCTTTGTTGGCCTTGTAGAGTTCTGTGTTCATAGCATGGGTTAGGGACTACAGAATGTAGAGAACCACCAGACCTGAGGAGACCTGTTGGAAGATCACAAAGACTTTTATGATAGTGACCTAAATGAAATGAAAACTAAAGACCAGCTAAAGTACCAGTAATTGAGGACAGCTGAGGATCATGCCTGGCTTTCCCCACAAATGTGGTTGGCCTGTTGAAATATTCGCCTTAATTCAGATGAAACTCTGGAGAAAAAGGAAATTTTTCTTTTTTTAAATTCCAACTTTTGAAATCTTTACTGTATTTCTTTCCATTACTGTTTAGTCCCCTTTTATCCCCCCACAGCAATCACCACACTGTTGTCCATGCCCATGAGTCCTTTTTCCTTTATGCTCAATCCCTCCACCCCCTCAACTCTCCCCACCACTAGCTGTCATCCTGCTCTCCATCTATGAGTCTGTCCCCATTTTCCTTGTTAGTTTAGCTTGTTCATTAAGTGAAATACACCAGTCAGAGAAAGACCAACACCAAATGATTTCACACATATGTGGAATCTAATGAAAATGTTTTAATATTTATGAGTTTATCAAAGAAAGTTATTATACAAACTTTTATTTTAATCAAAGGTTTGTCATGATCATGAGATATATTTTTCTAATATTCTAATGTATGCTGTAAATAAAAACCAGATCAAAATTTAAATGAAAATAAAACCATACTAAGGTAAAGAAAGAGATAACATCTATTGTTATAAAGCAAGTGATGGCAAGTGATGGCAAACACGCAGGAAAAGTGATATCAAGCGGTAGCAAAACTTCGGGCAGTATCTGTAATAATCGTTTTTAAGTATACATGCTTTAAATGGTCAAATAGCTCTATCTTTCTGGAAAATAAATGTCATTTAAAATATGAATAAACAAAGTTTTATTTTTTCTCAAGGGGAAAATGTAGTATTTAACATTTATATTATAATTTACTATTTAAAATGTGTTTTTCTCAGTATTAGCTGATTGAATTCTCACTGTATTAATAGATGAAATATCAGGCAGTTATTTAACTTTTTCTAACTGAGGACCTGGGACTGGTTCGACGACAGGAAATTAGACGTGCTATTTGAAATAACTGTCATATTCTAACTTTAAATTTACCTCTTTATATTCAATCCCATCGTCCTTGCTTTTATGTCATATGACACCATGTTAGTAATAAATCACTTGGGAAAACATATAAAATGACTCTTCCTCAAATAAATTTAGTCAGAATATACTAAAGGACATTACAACAACCAACATAGAGTAAGTATGTTTTGTTTTTATTTGTAATTAAAAGTTTTGCTATTTTGAATATAGCTTCATGGGAAATTTAGTCTTAAAAATTAAGGCTGTTGTTACTTTGAGTTCTTAAATAGACTACAATTATTTTAAAAAATCAATCCAAAAACTATTTTTAAACTAAATACCAATTAATATCCTGACAAATATGATTGATAATCACTTTTACCAAGAAGAGATAGATCAAGTTCCTTTGTTTTCACCAAGAAAATAGTCAAAGATATTTTTATACAGAAGGGACTTTTATGTTTTATCTAGGCTAAACACTTTAAAGATCAGGATGCAGAAATCCTAAGGCTGAAATTGTTCATTTGTTTCCATAGCCAGTTTATACTAGATTTATATCATCCCAGTTATAGCAATGATAAATCCACTAAGCCAAAATGAGAACTAGTGATAATCTAAGATTTCTGTATGAATTTAACTTTAAAGTATTTGGTTTTCTATTTGATGCTACTTAAATAGTTATTATCTATAAAATAGTTAATAGTTAAAGAATTTTTCTTACCTATAATCAAATTCAATTTCTATTAGTGTGTATAATATCTTAAAATTACCACATAATAAACACTGTCTATACATAAAATAAAATCATATCTATAGTAACCATAGGGAGCCAGAATTAACCAATGTACTAAGACTTCCAGAATGATTAATGTGGTGCAGAAAGTATGTATGGTGGATTTATATTATAATACATTAATTAAAAACAACACCTAAAAACGTTTCTAAGCAGTGTAATTTCATTATAAACTACATGAGCTTTATCCTTTCACATTTAGAATAGTTTCCAGAAGTAGCTCTTCAAACAACTTTCTAATTTTACAGGTTTATTTTCTACCTGAAAATATTTGCATTATATGGGAAATAACTTACATATTATTTTTTATTTTTATCATGTCATTATATATGATCTTTATTTTAGTTTTTATTTTATTATGTTGTATTTTATTTGATTTTATTTTGTTATACTATTTTTAATACCGCAGTCATTTTAGACAATATTTGTAAGAGGTTCATGGTATATTTTTCTTACCTGACACTATTTGAGGCAGGGATAATTTAGTAGTTTTAATTACCATATTTAGCTGTTTTAAGTAATAAAGGCCTTGAATCCTGTATGCTTGGAATACGATAATAACACAAATTGATACATATATCATAATCGGAACTCAGTGGAATAAATAATAGTTTTTATATTTTTGTGCTTTAACAGATAATAGAGAAAGGAGTATTTAAAAAAAACATATTATCCCACACTGATTTGAAAGTTTTGAAGGTTTGTAAATATTTGAAGTTTAGGACTGAAATTCATGAATTGGCCGTGCAGCAAGTTCTCTGTGTGACAGAAGCACAATGTTTGATGGACTGCTTAAGTCACATCATTCACCACTGAACTGAAATTAAAAAGAAACATCTGTAGGGTATAAAGTGACATGACTCAAACATTTCAAGAATAGAAATGAAGATGAAATGGATGATTCATCATATCAACCAAAAAAGTGGATTTATCTATACAATATAATTATTTAAATTAGTGTTAGTTAAAATGAGGCCTAAATTTCCCAGTCATATTAAATTACTACTAGTTAATTATAGGAAAGTGTCAAGAAATTTTAACCCCCACGAACATGATTGCACCTGCAGTTCTGCTTATGTAAATTCATGCATTTGAACTTCAGCTTGATTCTGTGCTCTAGGAAAGAAATGATGCAGTAAAATTAGTATTTGGCATGTGAGTATGCTACCGTTTCGAAGTTGGGTGTTTTTCTGTATGCTACCATTTTTTCATTGTTTATTTGCATTAATTTAATTTATTTTATTAAATATTTCATTGTTATTCTACTATCATTGTCCTAATTTTCCCCGCTTTGCCTTCCTCTCTGCCAGCCCAACCCAATTTTTTTAAATGTTCCTGTCATATTACCAGTCCTGGTATGAGTGCTTTATAAAAATTCCAAAATGCTAATAGGTTAAGGCTATTATACAATTATACTCTTTTATTTTATTCATTTTTACTTTATTTTTTATTGCTTACACTATTACAGATGTCCCCATTCCCTCTCCTTTGCCCACCTTTGTTCTCCTCACCTTCCTTCCCTCAGGCCATCACCACGCTGTTGTCTGTGTCTATGGGTTACGTATACATATTCTTCAGCTAATTCCTTCACCTGCTTTCATCCCGCCCCACTTCCCACTCCCCTCTGACAGTCTGTTCCATGTATTCATTTCTCTGTTTTTGTCAATTTATCTTGTTCATTAGATTCCACATACAAGTGAAATGACATATTACTCTTTCACCAACAGGCTTATTTCACCACAAATATAACCCCTTTGCATTTAAAGTAGGTTCTGTTTGCCTTACTTGTTGTGATTTCTTCTTTATTAAACATTTCATTTTGAGATAATATCAGACAAAGAATCTTTGCAAGAAAAATACAAAGAATATTTATAAAACTTTCATAAGGATTCCCCAGATGTTAATATTTCACATTTCCTTCATCATTTTCTTTCTATACATACATGTATGTTATTATTTGATTAGCCTTCTCAGAGTAGGTTGATACACCTAGTCCTGAAAATAATTCAATTTACATTCACTAAAACCAAGCTGATTTTCTTATATAACCAACTACAATGAAGAACATAAGGAACATTGATATAATACTATTATCTACTCATTGTGTCATTATTCATATGTCGCATACTGTTCCAATAATGTCCTTTTATGCAAAATGATTTTTATTCCTAGTCCAGAATCCAATCCAGTGTAACACATCAAATTTAGTTGTTATATCTCTTTAGTTTCATCTAATCTAGAACAGTTTCTGAGATTTTCTTAGTCTTTCTAAATCTTGACATCTTTGAAAATTACAGGGCAGTTATTTTGCAGAATTTCAGTTCAGTTATTTTGTAAAATATCCCTTGATTTATCTTTATCTTATGTACACTCATGATTAGATTCAGGTTATACAGTTTGAGCAGAAATATCACAAAAGTAATGTTCTGACATTCTCAGTGCATCAAAGCAGGAAGTAAGTGAGAATGTGGCATATTTAAACATCCTGGCTTAATAATGATTTCATTTTGCTATTATTCTTATCACAATCATTCTCGGTGCACAAAATATGTTACTAAGCCTTTATGTTGTTACTTATGGAGATCAGGATTTTTATATTCTTTGATAGAGTTTCTATTATATTTACTGTTTTTCCTTTTGGCATTTTTATCACTTTTTAAAATTATTCCAGATACATATTTGATATTGATGTTTATTAGCTGTTTTTTTTTATCTCTCAACCTTTCTTGATTTATCATTGAACTTGGCCTGATCAAGTGCCCCTCTTTTGTTTTCTATCACCTGTATGTAAACCATGAATGGAAATTTGAAAGAAAAAACAAAAAAAACTACCACACAGCTACCACCCAGATTTCACTTCTTTAATCCCTTCCCCCGTATCTTCTAGGTACGATTTCACATCATGATGATCAGTAACTAAAACAAGGTTCATCCCGGCTGGAACATCATCCCATAAACTGAAAGACTGCAGGTTTTATCCCAGGTCAGGGTACATGCCTATGCTGCGGGTTCCATCCCTGACTGAGGTAGTTGCAAGAGGCAGCTGATTGATGTTTCTCTCTCACATTGATGTTTCTCTCCCTCCTTTTCTCTCTAAAATCAACAAGCATGTACTTGGGTGGGGATAAAATATAGTTTCAATTCCTTACTCAGTAGACCAATTTTTGAGAAATAAATAAATTAGGATTCATAAAACTTATGAAATAGTAGGATAAATCTCAGATAATCTAGTCTCAAGAAATATATTATTCCGTGAATCTAGGGTGCTTTTTTGTTCTTGTTATTGGGGTTTTTGTTTTGGTTTGTTTTGTTTCCAGAGCACTTTTAGTGACGTATTTTTGTTGCTATTGTTCAGTTACAGTTGTTCCACTTCCTCCCCCACAACACTTGCTCTCCCATGCCCTGCCCAAGACCCACTCCCACAGTAAATCTCCAACCCATTGCCCATACCCATGGGTCCTTACTACATATTCCTGGATGTACTCCTTCCCCTTCTTTCCTCCATTATCCTCCTCCCCCCTCCCCTCTGGTCACTGTCAGTTTGTTCTTTATTTCATATTTCTTGTTGTATTTTGCTCATTTGTTTGCTTTGTTAATTAGGTTCCACTTATAAGTGAGATCATATGGTATTTGTCTTTACCTCCTGGCTTATTTCACTTAGCATAATGCTCCCCAGTTCCATCCATGCTGTCTCAAAAGGCAGGAGTTCCTTCTTTCTCTCTGCTGTGTAGTATTTCATTGTGTAAATGAATCAGCTTTTGATCCACACATTTAGTGAATCTGGTGTTAATAAATGTACTCTTCCTTGAATCTATGAGTGGAAAAATAATGTATCTCACTGAATAATTTGTAGATTGATAATAATATATCTCATTAAATAAATCCACAGATCACTCATTTGATTAAAGTGACTTGTATTTAAGAAAGTCAATTTATTTTTCGACCACAATAAATCATGTAACAACCATGATTTAATGTAATTCATGTTTGAAATTATGACCACCACCATCTTTTTAATGTTTCTAATTGTTGTAGCTGCAAACTATGTACATAGTACTGAAGATAATGGCAAATGTGTGGCTTTTCGGACTTCCACAAACTATCTTTGTGTTAAGGATGGTTCCTGTGGGTCTTCCAGTTCATCGTTTGAATTCTCTAAGGTCAATGAATGTTAATGAATATTTACCATTTTAGTTCGTTGCCATAAAAAAGTCATTCAGTAAATATCCAATATAAAATATACAATTTTAGCTTAAAAGTATATAACCTCTATATTATCATGACACATTTTTCCCCTGAGTGAAATTTGTCACTCACCAATAAGATATTGAGAATAAAAGTGGAACTGTTATTATGAAACATAACCCCCAAAAGTTGCTATGGTCTTCTATTTACAAACTCAACACAGCTTTATTCTGCATGTCCATAGGAAATCTATCTTCATTAGGGAATCTACTTTTTTTCTTTTTATTTAAAGGAAACTGATCTCCATATACAAGGTACACTATTGTTAATTGTGTCATGGGCTTGAAGTAATTGAAAGAGTTGTGTTCTTCACAAAAATGATATTAAGATTTACTGATTCTCACTTTGGTAGATGAAGCTGAATATGACCCACCTGAACCCCTTAATCAGCTGGTACATCTGTCTCTCAACTATTTTGAGGCTTATGCTTAACAGACAATAAGTCCTATCTGCCCAATTCTCCATAAAATTCCTCTCAACTAAGTAGCAGCCACCTCAGCCAGGGTTCTATTCCAGCTCCCACCCCTATGTTTTGAGGTCAGACCTTGGCTAGTGATTGACTGCTATAAAGGTTCTAGGCAACTTTTGCAATGTAGCATTGACTTATTGTTGCAATTTGTGCTCTACAGATTCCACATGGGGTCAGACAAACTAATCTCAAGCTGAGATGACATATTGCTTAAAATTTGTCTCCTGACCTTTATTGTATCACTTTTTTCCCTCCTCCTGAGAGCTTTTCTCCAGTAAGTCATTTGAGGGGGGAAAAAAAAAACCTTCTGTCTTACATTCTGCTTCTAGGATACTTGACCTAAAACAGTGCATGCCAGGAGTCATTGTAGGAAGTTGTCCCTGAGTATTGGATATTAGGTGGTCATGAGGATCTCATCGCTGGTTGCAAGCAGAATATCGATGGATCTTGGAATGTTCTAGTAGTGTAATGCCAGACCTTATCTATGATAACTGGAATAGGATACTGTAAAAAGAGGATGTATTAGCAATGCTATGAGTTAGGTGTTTGAGAGTTATGAGAGGAAGAACAATTATAAGAACAGTAGAATTGGATGGCTGTTGCTAAATGCCAATAATAATCTGAGAATGTGGTGGTCTCAGATCAATTAATAAACCCTTTAAAGTAATTTGTGAAGATCAGAATGCATATTTGGCAGTTTTAAAGAAACCCCATTTCTTGCAGCTACAGGGTGAAGAAGGCTGGGCAATGAGGCATGGGGCAGTTGTGTAAGTAAAATTCAGAGAAGACTGAATTTTCAGCCTAGAAGCATCACCTACTCCAAAGTCAATACCATGAGAGTAAAGAAGGCAGGTAAGAGATTTGGGATGGATATAAAAACATAGAAACACCAGGATCCTTGAATGCCTAAGTATTCCTTGTTAGAAGATAATAGCAGCCCTTTGTTTAAACATTATAAGGAAGTCTTAGCTGATGTAATTTATTGTTAGGGCAATTCTTTCACTTCTTAGGGTGTGCTCCACTTTCTCTCCTTGCCAGAAGACCAATAACTGTGGTCCAGTCTCAGCATAATCAAACTGGGAGTAGATATTTATAAGTGCTAAATGAGGGGTGTGTGTGTGTGTGTGTGTGTGTGTGTGTACTTTAAAACAGAATAATGATTTTTTTCTGTATCTGAACACTGTCCTCTGACTTGGCATTTAATGCCCTAGAAAGAATTCTTAGAGCCAGTTCTGATATACTGCTGGAATGACCCTTGGAAACTAAAATGTATGTATATGTATATATGTGTATGTATATGTATATATATATGGAGAGAGAGAGAACAGTGGCCCATATTAAACAAAATGAAGCTTACATAAGGGTGGAGGCAGAGAGTGAAAGAAGGAACACCATTTTAGAGAAGTAGGTATATTATAATGTAAGGCAAGAGACCATCTGCTGTTTTCTTTTCTTTTTCCTAGACAAGTCTGGTATGAAACTGCATTTACAAGGACTACAATGACAATCTAATTGACAAGAACACTGCTGTCCTAGTGGAGCCTACTGGTGAATGTTCTCTTCAGAATGATGCTAAATGTAGGAGGTGGTATTATAGAACTAGGCCCCTGATTACATTAGGGACACTATTCTGATAGAAAAAGCCAGTGGCAGCACTTTATCTGGAGAGGAATGATAGACACTATTTCCTTTATGGGTAACAAAGCCAAAAGGTTGCGTGACTTATAAGATCCTGCATAACATCACCTTAATTTATTAGAGCCACTTTATGGCAAGAAGAGGTGAAGTGCGGTGGTAAGCATAAGACCATGGGATCCACTGGTTCTACTATATGCTGCATTGTGCAGATGTTGCTTTCCTGGTATAACATAGTCAACAGTGTGGCTAGGGCTCCAGCATAAAGATGATACCCTGAGAAGGTGGTAAATTGGGAAGGAATACATGGGGAAAGGAATAGACTGCATGCTTCAGTATTTTGGCATTTGAATTATACAAGGGTAATAATAATAATAATAATAATAATAAAGACTTAAAAATGGTGTGTTCATTGCCAAGTGCTTTTGATACATTAAAGAGAGAAAAAGACCAGCTTAAATTAGTCAATTACTCATGCCTTCTTATCATTCTGACACAGCTCAGATGCAAGTTCTTCCTTGACCTACAAAACAGCCATGGAGATTCATCTTTCAGATCTCACTTCAAGAGATCCTGCTATAGGGAATATAGCTAAATGACACTCTCTGACTTTGGCACATTTTACTTATTATGTGTTTATATGAGGACACACTTTCCCTAGACTATTTCTAACCAATAACTGAGCACAGTGAGTGAACTAGGAAGGACTCAATTATTCTTGCTTGATGCAAGATTCCCTTAGTGGAATACATCAAAGTACTTGGCAGGAGACTATCAGGAGCTCGAGGAAAATTGTGTAAGAAAGATGACTTTGTATATTTGTTTGACTTTAATTTCTTTATTAGAGGAAAGGAGAGTAATGCATTTTAGTTAAAGTTAATATTTCTTTTAAACATCATCTGATTCACATGTAGAGCCTATCAGATAAATTTAGACAAACCAGTTAACCTCCTGACCTGTTCAACATGACAATTATAAGAGATGAGTTCTATAATTTGTTGATGTAAAGTCCTCATACATATCAATGACTTTTGTGCATAAATGGAAAATGACACAAGCAAAAACCTTGATAGTCTGAGGAAAATAATTATGTAGTTGGCTACATTAGATTCTAACTGAGCAGAAAAAGACATCTTAAGGATCGTATTTGTCTAGTTTAGATCAGTGGAACAGATCAGGATTTGAAGTAGGCTTTCTAGCATAACATAATGTTTACATATCCGCCAAAACAAAAGACACAAAAACATTTTTAAACATTTTTTCATGAACAGCCAGAGCCATAATTTAGCAAAAAATATTTTCTTTCAGAATATACTAGATGTATAAAGATAATTAAGTCTTCTAGAATAAAAAAAAAAATAAGAAGTGAAATAAAAAAAGATTAAATAGCAGATTAAACTGAGGTAAAAGAGAAATGATGACTGAAGGATCCAAAAAAAACTTATCTAGAAGGTACTTCAAAGAGTTAAGAAAAAAGAAAGAAAAACAATAATAAGAAACATGGCAGATAGAATGAAAGGACTGTGGCATTTTTAATCAAAGTTCCAGGAGGCAATAATGGAGTGATTGAAAATAGAAAAAAATGTATTTAATGAGAAAATTGCTCAGTATTTACCAAATTGTTGTACTGCACCATATAAGTGGGTCCAAGGACACCAAAGTTACTTTTAAAAAATTGTATTAAAAACATTACAGTAAAAGTAAAGAACAATGTACTAAAGAGACAGAGGGAAAGCATAGAACTTAAAAGTGGAGTGCAATTGTAATAACAGCTGATGTAGTAACCCAAATGCAGAGGCCAGAAGTAACTGAAATATTATCTACAATGTGCTATAAGAAATTAACTGTTCATTTAGAATTCTATATCCAGAGTCCCTGACTTTCAAGCATTCTTGGAAAATTCTATATCCGGAGACCCTAACTTTCAAGAACATGTGTAAAATAAAGCTACTTTTGTAGAGGAAAAGTCAGCTAGGTTAAGGTGACCTAGGGAGGGACCGGGAACTAGGAAAGAGTTTGTTTAAGTTACTTAGAAGATGCCAGCCAGCTGTTAGATGTCAGCGAGGCAGTCATAATTTTTAGGAGTTTGTTTAGGTTACTTAGAAGCTGTCAGCCATAATTTTAGGTTTTTGAACACTCAGCTTCGGATA
>PVKU01003103.1:0-30012 GCA_004027475.1 Anoura caudifer
AAACCACTACAACAGGAGCAGAAACACAGAAATGGAGATCACATGGAGGGTTAGCAATAGGGGAGTGGGAAGAGGAGAGAGGGGGACAAGGTACATAGAACAAGTAGCATAGATGATAGGTAGAAAATAGACAGGGGGAGGGCAAGAATAGTGTGGGAAATGTAGAAGCTAAAGAACTTATGACACATGGGCATGAACTGAAGGGGGGAACGTGGTTGGGAGGGGGTATGCAGGGTGAAAGGTAATGAAGGGGGGAATGGGACAACTGTAATAGCATAATCAATAAAATATAAATAAAATAAAATAAAAATAAAAACTTGATTAAAAAAATAATAAAGTTGTCCTGGAGGTTCCCAAGCCTCTCCTCATTTTTTTGAATTCTTATTTCGTATGTGAGTTCTGGTTTCCTTCCTGTCACTGTTGGCATCCTGTACATTTTCCTTTATTTCACTTTGTACAGCCTTCACTTCTTCCTCTATTTTGGGACCATACTTAACCTTTTCTGTGAGCATCCCGATTATGAATGTTTTGAACTCCACATCTGACAGGTTGGCTTTCTCTTCATTGCTTTGTTCTATTTTTGGAGCTTTGATCTGTTCTTTCATTTTGGTAATCATTTTTTTAAAATGCATTTCATTAATTATGCTATTACAGTTGTCCCATTCCTCTCCTTTACTTCCCCCCACCCTGCACACCCCCTGCCACCCACATTATCCACCTTTAGTTCATGTCCATGGGTCATACATATAAGTTCTTTGGCTTGTACATTTCCTGTACTATTCTTAACCTCCCTCTGTCTATTTTCTACCTACCATTTATGCTACTTACTCTCTATACCTTTCTCCCTCTCTCCCCCTCCCACTACCCTGTTGCTAACCCTCCATGCCATCTCCATTTCTGTGGTTCTGTTCCTGTTCTACTTGTTTGCTTAGTTTGCTTTTGTTTTTTGTTTTAGGTGTGGTTGTTAGTAACTGAGTTTTCTGTCATTTCACTGTTCATTTTTTTATCTTCTTTTGCTTAGATAAATTCCTTTAACATTTCATATAATAAGGGTTCAGTGATGATGAACTTTAACTTGACCTTATCTGAGAAGCACTTGATCTTCCCTTCCATTCTAAATGAAAACTTTGCTGGATAGAGCAATCTTGGATGTAGGTCCTTGACTTTCATGACTTGGAATACTTCTTTCCAGCCCCTTCTTGTCTGGAAGGTTGCTCTCAAGAAATCAGCTGACAGTTTTATGGGAACTCCTTTGTAGGTAACTGTCTCCTTACCTCTTGCTGCTTCTAGAATTCTCTCCTTCATTTGAATCTTGGGTAATGTAATTATAATGTGCCTTGGTGTGTTCCTCCTTGGGTCCAACTTCTTTGGGACTCTCTGAGCTTCCTGGACTTCCTGGAAGTCTATTTCCTTTGCCAGATTGGGGAAGTTCTCCTTTATTATTTGTTCAAATAACTTTTCTACTTGTTGCTCTTCGTCTTCCCCTTCCCGTACCCCTATAATTTAGATGTTTGTATGTTTAAAGTTGTCCTGGAGGTTCCTAAGCCTCTCCTTTTTTTTTTTTTTAATTCTTGTTTCTTCATTCTGTTCTGGTTGAATGTTTCTTTCTTCCTTTTGGTCCACACCATTTATTAGAGTCCCAGTTTCCTTCCCATCACTATTGATTTCCTGTACATTTTCCTTTATTTCACTTAGTATTGCCTTCATTTTTTCATGTAATTTGTGAACAAATTCAACTAATCCCATGAGCATCCTGATTACACGTGTTCTGAACTGTGCATAGGCTGTCTATCTCTTTGTTGCTTAGTTGTATTTTTTTCTGGAGCTTCGATCTGTTCTATCATTTGGGCCTTTTTTTTGGGGGGGGGGTCTTGGCATGCCTGACAGGTATAAGGGGAGGAGGCTTATATTCACTGAGCTGGGGCAAAACATGTTACTGCTTTGTGACACTGTATGTGGGGAAGGGGGGTCCGAGAGGGAACAATGGCACTTGCTCTGCTCTCTGCAGGCTTTTAGTCACTTTCTCCACTTTCCACAGGCAAACTGGGCCCTTCTAGTGCTGATTCCCAAGTGGGTGGGTTTGTGTACATTCTAGGAGCCTGTGGGTCTCTTCAACAAACTCTCCTGTGAGGTTGGGAGTTTCTCCTGCTACCGCCTCAACCCCCACTGGTGTTTGCAATCTAAGGTTTGAGGATTTATTTCCCCATACTGGAACCCTGCATTGTGCAGGCTGTCTTGATCCCCAGTTGTTCCTCCCAGTTTATCTGCACTTAAATGTGGGACAGCCTGGTCCTCCAGCCACCACCTTGCTGCAAGTCCTCTTCACCCCAGCTTCCTGTCTCAACCCCTCCTACAAGTCTGGGTGAATGTTTCTTCTTTAACTCCTTGATTGTTGGCCTTTCATACAGTTTGGTTTTTCTGGCAATTCTGGATTTTTTTGTTTGATTGTTTTTAAATGTGTTGTCCTTTTGGTTGTGCAAGGAGGCAAAGTGTATCTACCTACGCTTCCATCTTGGCTGAAAGTCTGCATTTTTGTTTCATTAAACTACCTTACCAGTTTGCCTTTCTAGGATAAAAACAATAAATCTTCATTATAAGAGAAAATAACGTGAGCATAGAGGTGTTCAAAGGAATAAGTCAGCTGTCTCCATCCACTCCCCTATTCCTTCTCAGGTAACCTAAGATACCAGCTTGATGCTTTCACAAACAGATAAGACATAGAATATATACAAACAAATAATAATATATAAATATGCACTTTTTATAAAAATTATTCAATATTTATGACTGCAATTTGCTTTTAAGAGTAAATCTGTTCTCATTAAATATAAAAACAAGCACACAAAAATGTGCACAGTTCTGATAACTGGAAAATCAAAGCAAGATTATTTTTTAGACATATGAACTAGAATTCCTGAAGAAATTACATTTACTTATAAATTTATAATTGTAATTTATTTGTAAATTATTTCTAAAGAAGAAATTCTGGCACATGGAAGTTGAAAAGAACCTGAAAGGTCTGCTATTTTACTCAATAAATATAAATTAGCATACAACAGTTTCACTAGCAGAAGGCTTAAGACTCTTGTGTCAGGCACACAGGTACTTTATTACTGAGGATACGGCAGGCTGTATGAGCTTAATGTTTGCTTCAGCTCCGCTTGTCCACCCAACCCCCAATTCCAATGGGTGCTATGTGGAGCATCCCAGGTGCCTCTGGCACACAACCTATGTCACGGTTAAAGAATCAGAACTTAAAAATTACAACTTTCCAATGTGGTGCTCACAAACTGCCCCAACACTGTCCTAGAAGGAGATATTATATTTATGACTCTGATCAAAGTGAATTTGTCCTCTGCCCTAGAGGGAGATATTATCTTTATCTTCCAAATTCTGTCAATGTGGGTTTGTCACTAAGTATAACACATTTAGGTTATTTAGCATAATGGGTTCTTCTATGAGTGTTGGTTTTGCTGTTGATTTGATAATGTTTAAAGTAATTATAAAAATTAAATATTTTAATATCTGATCTACATACATTTATGTGTCAATTTACTTTTTTCATGCTTATTAGGGTTTTAACACTTTTATTTTTTTCTTTTTTATTGGGACTGCTAAAACAAATCTTTAAAAAATTCAGAAATAAATTAATCAATTTTTTCTCTTGTAAAATCAAGAAATCAGGATTAAATTTTATAATAATCAACAAGTACTCCATAACAACCTATAGTTAGTTACTTAAAAAATAAATTTGACATTTAGTTTGACAAAATTATTTTCCTTCTCTGCAATATTCGCAAACTTTCTTCATGCACTGAAGAACATTTATTCAGTCCCCCACTCCTTTACCTATTGTTGGGCTAGGTGCTCTAGCAAATACATATAAAAAAAGATGTGCTTTCTAGCTGAGAACACATGCACTGACCTTAAAACAACTAAATTATAATGCAGGGATGTGAATGATTAAATGCATGTAAGAGACAATAAGAACATCAAGAAAGACTGATTAAAGAGGTAAAGTTTAAGGTTAAGAATTTACACAGGTTGAGTAGGAGGACAAAGGTAGGTCAAGGCTTCAGGTGTAAAATATGCATATCTAAAGAATAATGAAAAGGGCACAGTGAGCAGAGCAGGCAGAGACATTAATTGGGAAATAGGCTGAACAACCGCATTATGAAGAGCTTAGGATAAAGAATGAGGAGTTGGACTTCATTTTCTATGAAAAATGTTTGCTGGTATTTTTTGAAGAAAAATAGCACGATGAAATAAAAAAGACTGGACTAGAAAATGGAAAGGAAAAAGATAATAGTTATTCTTGTTTTCTTTTACTCTGAAGTACTACTTACTAGTCTTTTCACATCTCTCTCTCACTCATTCACTTTACTATGCAGTACTTATATTTATTTTCTCACATAATTTTATTTAATTCTTCATTTTACAGAGGAGGAAACAAATTCGGAGACATTAAATAACTTCCCCAAATGCAACTAGTATGCAAATGCCAGAGATGGGATTTTATCCCAAGTCTGTGTGACTTAATAGCTTCTCCTCTTAAACACTTTGTAACATGGCTTCTGGTTACGAGTCTACTGTAATATTTCATATACATAAGGCAATGAAAATTTGAACAAAAGCATCAGTTATAAAAATGGAGAGTAAATTATGAAGTAGGAAGAAAAGAATTTAGGAAAAGAATAGGATTTAATGACACACTGTCTAAGAAGAAAGCTGTGTCAAAGTGGGTCTGAGTTTTAAGTTTTGGTGGTGGAAAACCAGTGGTGAAAATAAGATGGAAACATTTCAAGAAGGGAATATTAATACTAAGAAGCATCAATCATGAACAGGCTGCATGTGACGAGGGTTATGTATTTAAGAAAAGAAATCAGCATGTGAAAGGAGTGGGCCAAAGATACAGCGCTTTCTTTCATTCACCAGGTTTATCCTCCCTTCTTTTATTTCAAAATTTGTCTTCTTAAAGGATTGACTTGTCTGGAAAATTTTCATCCAAAATCTTAAGAGTATAAAATCAAACCTATGTTGTCATTATCTTAACATGCTCTTTTTCTAAATAAAGGACTTCATTTTTATTCTAATTTAACACACTATTCTCCTAACTTCTGTGGAAAATCTGTGACAACCTTTTCTTTTTTTGTTTAAGAATATTTCACCCCTTTTCCCACTATTTGACTCTTTATTTTCACCAAATCTGTACTTTTTTAAAGAAGTGGCATAATATATATAGTGGTTAAGAGTATGAGTCTAAATAAAGTTCTTGGCTATTTAAGATGCTAGCTTCAAAATACCTAAGGACTCTGAATATGAATTTCCTTACCTATGGATAAAGAAAAATATGGGTGATAATAAGAAAACTATTATCATAGTATGTCAGGAGGATTAAATAAGATAATATTTATAAATGGCTTAAAACAATGCCAGCACATTGTAAGCACTTATATGAGCTGGCTGATTTTTTAAATAACTCTGCTGCTTCATATACCTTACCTCTGTTCCCTCCTTCAGACCTACTTATTTCTTCTCTTTTTTCTTAATTTTCCCTATCCATTTCATGAATCATAGGAGGATAATGAGTCACATCAACATTTAAGTATTCTTAAGCAAATAAATTCATAAACATGTAACTTGAGGCATGACTTTTTATTCAAGCCTCTTCTGTATTTATGACTCATTCATAAGTCATATAGACATTAGTCACTGGATAAGCCACCGCTACCTCAAATACAACATAAATTAAATCAGATTTTTGTTTCCAGAAATAGAATTTTGAATCTTTCCCTTAACGTTGGGTAGTGCTATTCTTCTCAAGTTTATTTATTTTTTATTTTTTAATTTTTTTTAATTTTTTAAATTTAATTGTTGTTCTTGTACAGTTTCTTGTCTTTTATTCTCATCCCAGCCCACCACCCAAGCCCTCCCCACTTCCCTCCCATTTCCATCCCCCTAGTTTTTATCCATGTGTCCTTTATACTTGCTTCTGTAAACTGTTCCCCTTTTGCCCTGATCTTCCCTACCCTCTCCACTCTGAGAAGAGGCTGACAGTAATCAATTTCAGTGTCTTGGTTATATTTTGCTTGTTTGTTTGTTTTGTTGGTTAGGTTCCTGTTAAAGGTGAGATAATATGGTATTTGTCTTTCACTGCCTGGCTTATTTCACTTAGTATGATGCTCTCCAGTTCCATCCATGCTGTTTCAAATGGTAGGAGCTCCTTCTTTCTTTCTGCTGCATAGAATTCCATTGTGTAAATGTACCATAGTTTCTTGATCCATTCATTTGCTGATGGGCATCTGGGTTGCTTCCAACACTTGGCTATTATAAACTGTGCTGCTATGAACATAGGGGTGCATAGGTTGTTTTGGACTGGTGTTTCCGGGTTATTAGGATATAATCCTAGCAGTGGGACTTCTGCTCGGCTAAAGAAAACAGTATTAAAATAAAAAGAGAACCGACCATATGGAAAAACATATTTGCCAATGATACCTCAGACAAGGTTTTAATCTCACAAATATATAAAGAACTTACATGATTCCACTCTAAGAAGACAAGCAACCCAATTAAGAAATGGGCAAAAGACTTGAGCAGACACTTCTCCAAGGAGGACATACAGAAGATCCAGAGACACATGAAAAGATGCTCAATATCGCTTGCTATCAGAGAGATGCATATTAAAACCACAATGAGATACCACTTCACACCAGTCAGAATGGCCATCATAAACAAAGCAACAAACAACAAGTGTTGGAGAGGCTGTGGAGAAAAGGGGACCTTAGTGCACTGTTGGAGGGATTGCAGACTGGTACAACCACTATGGAAAGCAGTATGGAATTTTCTAAGAAAACTAAAAATGAATCTACCTTCTCAAGTTTATTATATGAGAACAATCTTTGACATGTTTTCTCCTCAATCCTTCTCCAAAATCAGTCATTAAGATCTCCATTTCAATTTTGATATAACTTTCAGACTCCCCTTCTCCCAGATACATATTGACACTGACCCAGTCCACACTCTTATTACTTCAAATCTGAATCACTCTAATCTGACCTTTGTTCATTCCTCCCAGCAATCTTTAAATCCAAGTAAATCCTACCTATGGAAACCTGATTCATTTCTGGACAGGGCTCTGCTACTTTCACAACATGCCTCTGTACAAGATACTAGTATAAAATTCGCTTAACTTTTTGGCCATCTGACAGTAAAAGCATTCAGGGAGAATTGTCCCATTCTTCCCACCAGTACAAAGGTGTTAAACTTTCTTTTCACATGTACAGATGAATGTGTAACAACAGGCAGCCAGTATCTTTTTGATCAACATTGTAAGGCTATGGCACTTCTTCAGTGGTTCTTCATGCACTAGTACAACAGACAAAGCCATTAGGCTCCCTGTATTGAATCTGCTTTTGACTTGGTTCCTTCTCTTTGGGATGTTGGCTGTTATATAAGCTTTCTAAAGCTGTCATAACAAAATACCACAGACTGGGTGGTTTAAACAACAGAGATGTATTTTTTCATAGTTCTGGGGATCAGCCATCCAACATCAAAATGTTGGGAAATTTGGTTTCTCTTGAGGTTTCTCCTTGGCTTACATATGACTATTTTCTTTCTTTGTCTTCACACATTCTTCTCTTTGGTCAGTCTATGTCTAAATTTCCTGTGTAGGTGTAATCCTAGTGACTTTCTCTTTTAGTATAAGGATGCCAGTCATATTGGATAAGGGACACATCCTTATAACCTTAATCTTTCCTATAAAGGCTTTATTCCCAAACACAGTCACATAAGGGGTTAGGACTTCCACACATAAAATTTGATGGATCTATTTATTGATCACCATTGTAAGACTATTGGTGTACTACTCCCTACACCTGCAAAGACTTTAGGCTTTAAGCTTGACTTTATTTTATGAATATGAGAAACATGTATATGCCTTTTCTGACAGCAAGTCCTGTCTTTCCTCCTTCCTTCTATTCTTCCTTCCTTCCTCTCCATTTGTCCTTTTTGTAGCCTCGGAGACTGCTATTAAATGAATATCTGTGGAAAAAACAAACAGAAGACTATGACCCTCTCATAGTATATATTGAATTGTATAAGTTATAGTAAGGGGCTTATGAAATAAAGTGCCACATATAAACCTAATGTAGAATATAAAAAAGAAACACAAAGCTCAAGTAGTTAGTCAATAAAACAAAAATTATCTCAAGAAATTTAGGAACAATTAAAATATCATATAAAATATCTTATTTTAAAAGTGGTTTATTATACCCATCTCTCTTCATTTAGATTCTCAACACAGGCATCATTTTTCCCCAAAATTATACCTTTCACAAGCCAGATAACATTTTATTACTTATTGATTGGTAAGTTTCTTTTTTCAACCATATTCCATATTTCTTCTTACTATCTTAAACTTCCTTTACTTTACTTCCTAAAGTCTTAAGTTAATGATGTAAGTACATTTGAACTTGTCCTAACCAAGTGTAAAATAAACTATATCTGGATTTTCCTTGTTATTTACCTATGCCCCATCCTACAATAAATTTTACTTTTATTTTATTTTATTTTATTTTATTTTAAGATTTTATTTTTTTTAATTTTTAGAGAGAGTAAAGGAGGGAGAAAAAGAGGGAGAGAAACATTAATGTGTTCTTGCCTCTTAATGCACCCCCTACTAGGGACCTGGCCTGCAACCCAGGCATGTACCCTAGACTGAAACTTGAACCAGGGACTCTTTGATTAGCAGGCCAGCACTCAATCCACTGAGCCACACCAGCCAGAGCCATTTTTACTTTTAAAGAAATATTTTATATACAATTTAGAATACTAATACTATTTTTTAAATTGTCAAAAATGGGTCTCATTTTCACAATGATTTATCATATGAATATTCACTCCATTTCATTCATATTATTTAGCTTAAAAATACACAGCATATTTTTGGAGGGCAAAAGCTGTTAGTTTGTGTTCCAATGTTTTGTTTTAATTTTTAAGGAAGAGTATAAAGAACATTTTTAAATAGTATGAAATAGTAACAGTGGCTAAATCAAGCAATAGTTCTTGGTGTTCACAAGGCCCTGCTAAAAATGACCCACATGGGCCCTGGCTGGTGTGGCTGAGTTAGCTGGAGCATTGCTCTGTAAACTGAAAGGTCATGGGTTTGATTCCCAGTCAGGGCACATACCTAGGTTGGGGCCTTGGACCCTGGTTGGGGCACATATGAGAGGCAACCAATCGATGTTTCTCTCTCACATGGGCCCTTCTCTCCCTCTCTCTCCCTCCTTTCCCTTCTCTCTAGAATCAGTGAGCATATTCTCAGGTGAGGATTGGAAAAAAAAAAGCAATCAACATGATCACATGCCTATATCTGAGGGGAAAAAAGTACAGAATCAATAGGGTTATTACTCCTTAAAGACAGACAGCAGTGGAGTTGCCACTCCTGTCCCTCTCTCACTCGGTTATAAAGTTCCATGGTGCTTGTGGCAGGTAGTCCACTTGACTCACTTTGTGCACCATTAGTAAAGACTCAAAGAAGTTTATAATTAGGGAAATAGCTATTAAACTACCAGGACCTGCTACAGGAATGGTAGTGTTAAGGAAAATAACTCTCATTATAATAAGATAAGGTCTCTTAATTAAAGCTAAATGCTTGTTTATTTTCCCATGAACAGGAGTTCTGTTTCAGGGGGAGACAGGATGAGCTGAAAGACCACAGATGTCTGATGCATTGACAGAAAAATATCAGAGGAAAAAAA
Organism: Anoura caudifer; assembly: GCA_004027475.1. NCBI lineage: Eukaryota > Metazoa > Chordata > Mammalia > Chiroptera > Phyllostomidae > Anoura > Anoura caudifer. The sequence continues at coordinate 9,759 of PVKU01003103.1, forward strand.
AAACATTTACATTGGGCTGTGATTTAAATAAAAAAGATGTGTGTGGTGGGGTGGGGGCGGAGGTGGATAGAACTAGGAAATTGTAAGTCCTGAGTGAGCAGACACACTAGGAGATTTAAGGTGGAGTCCAGATCACTCCGGCTCTATTTGGCCAAACAAACCAAGAATTCCCTTAAGGTAGTAAAAAGATATGCAATGTTCTAGCATTAGTCAAAAATACAGAGAGACTTGGGTCATTGAAAAGTAATCTATCCCTGGTCAGTGAACAGGAAACAAAGGGTAAAGTCAAAGCCAAAAGCCTACAGGAATAGTCAGTTAAGTGAATCTAGTGAAGAAAAGCAGGTAAGACCGTAATCGGAAGTAGACTGTGAATACAGAGATATGCCCTGGTGCACCTTCTAGGAGCATCCCATTATTTTTGGAAAGGTTGTATGGATCTTTAACAGGGCCAAATCTAATCTTACAAGGAGGAAGCAAGCAGATGACTAGTATGCATACAGAGTGTTTACTTTTTGGACCTATTTTAAAGAGCCTTTCCAATGCTGCTTCCCAAGCCAACACATGCAAATCCGTACACTCAGCAACCCCCCAACCCACCCTGGAACCTGTGCACATGCACACACATGCATGGGAACACACACACATGCAGCTGGCATCCTGGTATCTCTTCCATTCTGTAATATAGCAATATTCTCAAATACATATTTTAATTTCTATATTGTGTGACTATCTTTCAATAATAAATTCCTGTATGTGCTATATGGATAGAGAGGTAGATGTTACCTGTAGGAATTTTGTGCCCAAAATCAATTCCAGCAGTTTCTTGGCCTATGGTAAATGCTTTTTTTGGTCAACTATTTATTAGTAAAAAAAAAAAAATGTTTTCTTTTCTAAAGGTTTCTTGAAGAAAAAAATATATATAACTTTGATAGATACTAAGTAATTTGCCTGGAATATGAATAGTCTTAGATATCAATTAAACAGAAATGTCCAGAAGAAACAATTCAAAATCATTTACAAGCTACAATCATCTCTCCAGTGGTGGTTAAATTTGACCTATCCCCAGTCAAGGACATTTCTGAAGTCATTAAATCTTTTTTTCCAATAATGTGTAATAAATGAAGAAGCTCTAAGATATTAAAAAATCAGCCACAGGTTTCAAACACCCTTAGGTTTCAAACACACCAGAGGTTACATTTGAACAGAACTTTCTGAATTAGACCACAGCTTATCTATAATCATGTGCCCATGGCAGATATTTGAGAGTTAAAGGAAACACAGCAATGTGCTGACTGTGAGCTGTATTTAGAAAGCCCTAAATAAGAAATAAATACCATAGTATAATTAAGGTAATAGTGGATAACAATTAAATTTCACCTTAGATTACATTATTAAAATAATGTTTTAAAAAAGTACCACCTTGAGGGAAAGCTAAATTGTTTGGGGGAACATGTAGAAATACTAATAGTGTTTGTATGTTGGCTGCAAACAGAAGTTAAGAAAATCACTTCAATAACATGGAATTCCTTGCAAGAATATCATTTTTAAAACAGACTTTTATTTCAGCAAACACTAATGGAGAGGAAGGAGCTAACATTTATTTAGAGCTTTCCCTTGCCAAACACAATTGAAATGTAATCTTCATGATAAAATGTATAAAAATTGTTATCCTTTTATTATATGTGAGAAAACCTAATAAATATTCATCAAAGAAATTTAATAAATGTGAATAGAATAATATTCCAAAATTGTTATGTATCTAATATTTGAATTTAGGTTTTTGCCTAATGGCTAATCCATGGTATTTGTTTCACTAGTGGCCCTCAGACTTTGTAGTAATAATAATAACTAACACACATTCCCTATTGCTGTGTGTCTAACACTGTTTCATGCATTTTAAGCATACCTACACACTTAATGTTCTCAACAAACCTAAGTAATCTGTTAGTATTATTATCTCTGAGCTTAACTTGGCCAGGGTCATTCAGCTAGTAAGTACAGAGGTGGGATTTAGATTGTATATTCTAGCTTTCAAAACTAACACTCTTAAATGCAGAGTATCTTCCCATGATACTTTAATCATCTCTCTCAAGTAATATAAGAGGCATAGAACAAAACCCACACGTGGCCTGCTGCCTGTTTTCTACATAAAGTTTTATGGGAATCCAGCTATGCTCATTTGTGTACATCATAAAGCTGTTTTCTTATTAAAATTTGGTTGAGTTGTTATACATAGACTAATATGTAGATTTTTCTCAGTAAATATACAGTCAACCCTCTATATTTCCAGGTTTCACACATGCAGATTCAATCAACTACAGATAGAAAACAGTTATTTTTCACCCATGGTTGGGGGCCTGAGAGTGCAGAAGACATACTGTATACTTTTCTTTGCCATTTTATATAAGGGACTTGAGCATGCACAGGTTTTGGTAACCATGGCATCCCAGAATAAATCGCCATGGACACTAAAGGAAGACTAAAGTTAGGTTTCTGGAGAGTCAAAAGTTATGTGAGAATTTTAGACTGCATGGGGTCAGTATCCCTAACCACAGCATTTTTCAAGGGTCAGGTATAGTCTATTCATTTTCTCATGTGTTATAGATACAAATTGAGTCATTTTGTTTTTATTAATAATGAGTCCTCTATGTATAGTCTAATTTCACTTTAAAAAGCAATAACAAAATAATCTATTTAAAAGTATATTTGAAATAGTAAACATCTGTGTTTCTACTAGTAAACTTATGCTAAAATAGTCAATAGCTTTATCAAGTTTTCATTTTCATCCAGGTCCAAGTGAAACTGTTAAGGAACAGCTACCCTCCATCCACTGTAATGAGTCACTAGGCACTGAAACCCTTTTCCTCATCTGTAAACATGCATCACTCTTGAGCAATTTCATTACATTTTCTAAATCTGTACTACCATCTTTTATGCACCCAGTAATTAAAACCAGAATTTTCACTGTAGTTAAATATTACTTTTTGATTTTCAAACAGAAATAAACATATTTCAGTCAAAATGCATCTCCTAGGAAGGCAACTTCAGGCTTTCCATGTACCATTTGCTCAATGGCTCTCTGCTCTCTTCCTCCCTCCCCTGACAGAAGTGCTAACTCTCTAAGTACCCCCTGGAGACCCTGTAGGGTTCCATCTGCTGTATATCTGCTATGTTGCAGCCTGAAATTCTCAATGCCAAATTTAGCTCATATAATTACATAATAGCACGTGAATTGTATTAAACAGAAACATTAACACTGGATTCATGAAGAACATTGAAATTTAGACCTCCATAGCAAAACCATTTAGTGGTTATTTGACTAATCACTGAATATGATTATAACACAAATAACCACAGTATTCAGGTACAATAAGAGTGGCACTTACTGTTAATACTGTGGGTTGCAGATTTTTTTTTTATTTTTTACTTTTATAAGCATTAAAATAATACACATGACTAGCAGCTAATATAAGTATACTTAACCAGGAAGGAATTCTCTGACTGACAGGCACACACTTTCTCACAGCGGTCGTGCTCCACTTTTATTTCCACATCAGATAAACATCAGAACATACACTGACAGCCAAGAAGTAGCCAAATATTTCTCTAACTTTCATAGTCAGAGAAATACAGAGGAAAACAAAATACTCATTGTGGAAAATGCAATGTATAAACATGAGGCATTGTATTAAATGAATATACTATGCCCTGCTGGGAGAGTAATTTAGTATACAATTTGGAAAAGTCTTGCTAATATCTAGTACTTTTGAACATGTACTTATCTAGTTCTTCCATTTCTGGAAGAGAACAGATTTCCATGGAGAGAACAAGCACCTTGACCAAAGTCACATGTGCTAGTAAAAGCTAAAATTCAAATTTGAGCAGTTTGTTCTAGTATAGACTACTATATCATCACCACTATGCTAGAATGCCTTTGCAATATAAGTAATAACCTTAAGTAACATAAATCATCTTTTTAAAAGAAAAATAATACCTCACTGTGGAGAGTACTATTTCATTATGTGTATTAATTTATTGCTCTTACATAAAATGAACTTTTGGTTATCATTGTTAGTGAACCTAATAAAATTTACCATCAAAGTAACAAAACTAAAACATACTTTATTTGAGAAGATATTTTAAAAAATCTTTCAAGACATGCATTATTCATGTTCATACCCTTAAAATGCATACATCAATGCCTTGTAAACAAATGAATTAATACGATGACTGAGTACTAGCTGGAAATGGCTACTATTTCTATTTTAGGCTTTGGTTTATAAATTAACACTGACTAGGTTATGTTAGGTATTGAAATTCATAAAGCTTAAGTAACATGATTTGGAATTGATCAGTGTATGACCGCTTATCTTTTCGTATCATGCTTACCTCTCACCATCATTCCTTAAGTTGGCTTTCTTAAAGCAATGTTTTCTCATAGCTTCTTGACCCTTCACTCTCAGTGTTCTTCCTGTCTTATTGGACAATCTTGTTCTTGATTACCTGGTCATTGAACACTGGAGTATCTCACCCTGGTTTTAGATATAAGCTGTCTCTCCCATAGCTTTAAATTGAATCTATTTAATCATGAACACTCAACTCTGATCTGTCTGGGTTTGCAGACACATTAATTCAAATTTCTACTTGACACATATGCTTCAAATAAGTGTTTTAAATAAGCATCTCAACCTTAACCTGGCCAAAACAGAACACTTGTTTCCTTCCAGGCTTGCTCCTTTCCTAGGCTTCCCAGGCTCAAAAAATGACAATGACATCTGCCCATTATGCAAACAGTACCTCTCAGCAATCATTTTTTTTTCTTTCTCTCACCCAGTTTCCAACTCACTAGCAAGTACTGTTGAGATTACTTCCAAAACATGTCACACATTTTTCCCTTTTCTCTCTCTCAACTGCTACCACCATGGTCCCCATGATTTCTCACTTGGAAAAATCCTACTTATATATTGACTGTAAATGGGAAATTTAATTGACACATATTAACTCTTTTGCCAAAAATTGTCAGGCCAAATGTACTGCGACAACTGAAAGTTCAGAAAAGCATAAATAGCAACAATACTTCTATTTTTAGTTTCAGCCAGTATAGCTCTTATTAACAATTATTCATACTGAATTATTCAATAAATGTAAGACTGTCCTATTAAAGAAAATTTGCTGGTATATTTCCAAGTGCTTAAGAAATTTCAAATGTTGTCCACCTACCAAAACACAGTAATAATCACACAAACAAGATCACTGCAGCAACTCATGCTCAGGAGTATCTACCCCATACTCCCACTGTGGTAACTTGTTACACACATTTTATTGGTTAATCGTCCAAATAACTCTATGAGATAGTTAGTAATGTTGCCTATGATTAAATAGAGACTCAAAAACCTTAATCAACTTCTGCCAGCTAGTCAGTGGCAGAAGGGAGAGTCATATGTAAATCTTGATGATCCCAAACACCTGTGATTTTCACCACTCTGGTACACTTCCTGCAGTGGGACTCTGTGAGTCAGATGGGGCTGGGGTTAGGGAAGAATTTTTCTCTAACTTCTCCAACTCTCCCAGAGAACTGTTGAAAGTTAAGTTTGCTTAAATAGCAAAAGAGTCATGAAATTATACTAACCTCCCCTTCATATCTATTTTCCAGAATAGTTTTATCCCCTCATAAAGTGCCACACCTTGTGTAGGCAGAATATTCTTATCCTGAAACCCACCCACTCTCAGTAAATCTAAGACCACAAGTTTCCCAGGGAATACACAATGGGGTCCATTGCTGTGTATGAAGACAGTGGTATGTTATTTGTTTTAACTTACATTGTTTTAAAAATGGTGGAGAGAGGTGGAGAAATTAAGCTCTAACAACAATTTGTAAGAATTCACAACAGTGCTGTAACTTGGGCTGCATAATAAAGCACTGAATCTGTTCAGTACTGCAGAGTGCCTAGTTTAGTGTCAAAAGGTGACTTTAGTTGAAGGTTTTAGGGTATGTCTCACAAATCCTACCAACTGACAATTACAATTGTAAAATTGTAAAGTATTGTCTATCAGCTATTTCAAGTTAAAGAAGGGCTTATCTTAAAGAGATTTGTGAGTGTGGTGTGGGGCTTTTGTCTGATAGAGTGAATTCCTAATATAGTTCACAGGAATGTATTCTTATTAAATTCTTATGAGTGAAATCACACTGTATTTGTCTTTCTCTGACTGGCTTATTTCATTGAGCATTATATTCTCCAGGTCCACCCATTCTGTCACAAAGAATAAAACTTTCTTTCTTTTTTTTTTTTTTTTCACAGCTGAGAAGTATTCCACTGTGTAAATGTGGCATAGTTGTTTTATCCACTCATCTACTGATGGACACTTGGGCTGCTTCCTTATCTTGGCGATTGTAAATAATGCTGCAATTGAACGTAGGGGTGCTTATGTTCTTCCAAATTAGGGTTTTTAATTTCTTCAGATATATTCCCAGGAGCAGAATTGCTGGGTCAAAAGCCAGATCCATTTTTAATTTTTGAGCTATTTCCATACTGTTTTCCACAGCAGCTGCACTAATCTGCATTCCCACCAACAGTGCAAACCAGTTCCACTTTCTCTACATCCTTGCTGGCAATTGTTGTTTGTTGATTTATTGATGGTCTTTTAATAACAGCTGTTATTAAGTTTGCCCCGTTCAAAGAGATTCAGATTGCATGTTAAGCCAAAGGTCAAGGAGATTCCACAAGTTCAGGAAGATGCTTATGCTGTCAGTATAGAAACAATATAGTCATCAGATAGTGGTGTGTTGGTAAATATTTAACAAAAGGCTCACCCAAAATTAAATGCCCTAATTTATAGTGTTTGCCAATTTCTGTGGCATAATACTCCCATGTGGCTGATTTAAAGGTACCAAAATGGCCTAACTGAATCTACAGTTGGGAAACATGCACAGTAGCTATTACATAGAATTTCCATATATACACCCAATAGATACAAATAAGCTCATAAATATAGTTAATAGTTAAATTAAATAAAATAAATAGAAAATGAGGTTTGAGTTCTGATTACACTTTTAAAATATAATTTTTTTCATTATGAGTGTATGTAATTTTCTACGCCTATGCTTAACTGCCAGCTCTTACCATTCCTGAAATTCAGTGATCAAGTATAAGCACACTGCTGCTGTACATCACTGCATATATTCCAGACGAAAAGATCACCCAGGCCATTGTAACTGGTATGCGATGGAGATATCTCTGACAGCTTTTGCTTTAAGGGCTGATAACATGTGACTGAGTGTCCTCAACAGTCTGTCGAAATCACTTCTCTTTAATGTACTTCTCTCTTCCTGATTCTATTGTGGCCTCTAGTAGTAGGAGCTAGCACTCTTATTATCAAAGCGTTAGAAAAGCAATTATCAGTGATTATCATTGTAAGGTTAGCCATAATGTTATTGATTGCTCTTTTCACACTATTGTTAAGTATTCCCTATCAACAAAAAGAAATCAAGTGAACAACAATGGCATGTATCAAAAATTCACTAAACTGGAAGTCAGAAATCTGAGACTATTGTCTTGAATTCTAATGCATACACTTTTCATAAAAATCCCTGACAGAAAATCACTGGGGTGGTTATAAAAATACGACCATAACACACTTGAATGTAAAGAACAGCTGGCTCCTGGACGTAAAGGTGGAAGGGTCTGTTACGCACCCTCCAGCCCCGCTCATTGTCTGACGTACACAGGCTGCGGAGCCACTGTGTTCAACAGGGAAGCACCGGTCAGACATCCAGATTCCATTTCACTGGGATCATTTCCAGTGGAACTAAATGACTAAACGTTTACTGTGTTGTATAAATAAGTCTCCATATCTTTAAATGAAGTTCATTTAACATGTCTCTATTTAGCTTTATAATAGCATATAAACATAGCAGCCGATGCCTATTTCTTTTTACCTGATTTTTCCCAGTCTTGGTATCAATTATTCTTTCTTAATTCCTTCATAGAATATTAAAATTTTAGAGCTGAAGAGTACCTCTAAAGCAGAACTCAAATCCTTCATTTAATATATGAGACAAGCTAAACTCCAAAAGGATACCTGATCCCTGCCCAGTGTCATGCAGTTAATTAGTCATGTTAGATAGGATAGACAGCAGAGCAAGGCAGGGAGGCCTGTCTCGCCCGCTGACACGGCAGTCTCAAGTCTGGTCCAGTGATATTGCCAGGTGTTCCACCAACGCCATGCTAACACGGGAGGAGGGCAGTCCTTCAGATTCTATGTTATCATCTCCACAATGGGAAAGAAAGCCTTTGAAACTGTGCTTTCATCCCGAGGCCTGAAAGGCAGGAAGGGGACCATAGTGCCCAAAGGAAGAAGCCCACTGACAACCTCTGGGTATCCATGCAACCCCTTGCCCCCACAGAAAGCTGGCATCACCTTTACCTGTCAATCATTATCTAACCCCCTCACCCCTAGACCCACCAACTATATAAGTTCTCAGAACAAAGGACCCTAGGACTTGGTGTTCTTGGCTCTCTGGCCACACAGCCTCAGGCCACCTGGCCTCTGGCCAGGTACACATTTGTTACCCCTGCTCTTACCACCCTGGCACTTGACACCTTTGCCTTTGGCCACCCTCATCCTGCTTTGCCCTGAACCTATGTCTTTCACTGCCCCCATCCCCAGGCACCTTAACTAGGCCCCTTCTCTTCCATGAGAATGGATCACCAATAAACCCTGTTTGCAAGCTAACAGACTCAATCTATAATTCTTTACTGCATTGGCAAAAAGAACCAAGTTTCTCCTGTAACAAAACAGAACCCAGGACTCAGCAGGCCTACAGACTTCACTGTCGAATAGCATTGAAAGACATTAATCTCAGAATAAACCATTACCTCTTGCAGAACTCTCTTCATCTTTAATAATAATGTCTTAACAGCTGTGCAGTCCTGTAGCATCAGTCTGAAAGGCAGAGAATCTATGCCTCCATTCTCTTCCATACCTTGCAGGGGCCAGTCTGCAGATGGACTGCTGGGCATGGGGCTAATGTGAGAGCACCTGGTTTCCTGATCGATGTCTTTTGTTAATTTCAGTGAAAGGTTCCTGATAAGGAAAATAATAAACAAAAATTACAATGTAGCATATTCACAGCAGTATTTTCCCTGTTGTCTATGAATGTCAGTAGTGAGCCAAAAAACATTTTGCCTTGTCACCCTCAGGTTTCCGATTAGTCTTTGTAACATAAACCTTTGTAATATTCTATATATACAACTCTTGTGTGTACACAGAAATTTTTCTGTAAGATGAGTTGTTATATATCACAGGGCTGCCTCCCAGTGTTCAAAATCCCCCACCACTCCAAAAAGTAAATTGAGCTAACATTTTATAATTCCTTTTAGTTAAATTGTTTTTTCTCTTGAAACTATTTGTTTACTTGTGAATCTAAACATCAGTAAAGACTGACAAAGCTGTCAGAAACTATACTAATGTTAAGTTCAAGGCTAGATTCAAGAATTTACTGAGATTCTGAGAATTATAATTTAACATTTACAAATCTAAATACCTCTGCCATTTTCATGTATTTAAGAATGGGCTACATATAGCAATGCATTAGCCACTTGTTTTTCATTTGAGAATTCTGGATCTATTCTTAATTCCAAGAAGACAGAATGATGGCCTGTTTCCACAATGATGGAAAATGTTTATGCTGTGCCCCTGTGTCCAGCACCGTGACAGTCACAGACGTCTCAAAGATTAATGGGATTGGGTCACTGACCTCAAGTGTCTCACCAGAATTATTAACTTCTTAGTAGTTGATACCAAAAAAAAAAGCAACAACTAATATTCTTTCACATGGATTTTTTATCTAGAAACATTTTATTTCTCCATGAAAAATAGCTGGCTACAAGATCACAGGAATCCAAATCATTCTTAATTTGGCTGAGGCAGTGAAACCGGCTGTTAAACAGAGCTGTTATTTAGTGGCACTGGCCAGCACAGCCATCCTCTTCTGTGTGTATGGCCACTGTGTTTCTGATTGGTTAATGTCTATGGTTTACAATTGTTAAATATTGAGAATACTGGTGGTTTTAACAATAGACCTTTATTGAGCCAAAATTACCAGAGAGTCTCTGGATAAATTTACCTAAAGAAAAAAGTCCATCCCTGTAGTTGACAAAAAAAGGAGAAAAATCACTAATGTGGAGCCACCATTTCCCCTGGCAGAGACGGCCCAGGATACAACCAGAGGGTGGTGCTAGGCTTAGGTCCTCTTTTGTACCTGATCTAGCAGGATTCACCACACAATACAATTAGGCATTTGTTCTGGCTGTCTGCCAACTTGGAATTGTTATAGTTTCAGGATATTGAACAAATTTTCTTTACATCAAAACAATCCCTTACCTTGGCAAAAAAAAAAAAAAAAAAAAAAGTAAGATACCGAGGACTGAAACAGTGGTTCATTAATCATCATAACTACTGCAAATAAAAACAAAGACATGTAGTCACCACTGAGCTCATTTACACACTGTTCACCCTCTGTTTCAAATGCCCGCAATCTTCCATAGAATTGTTCAGTGGTATTTACACCTGCCTCCTTGCTTATGATGCTGGCCAAGTCTTTAAAATTCTGTAACATTTAGATGAAGTCAAATTGAGACTTAGGGGTCTTTCTCCATCCATAAGTACCAAAACAACAAAGGTTTTCAGTAAGATTAAAATCAAAACTCATAAATATTACATTGGATGTATTCTTGAAAAGTTTCAATTTGAAAAACTTAAGAGTTTGAAGCATTTCTTAAAGCATATAACTTACATTACTATGGTGAATTGGCCTTGCACTTTTCTCACTATCCTTTGTGTGAAAGGAATTTTCAACCAAGCTAGTTCAAAAGTTCTGCTGCAATTCTATTTTCAGTATGACAGACAAGTTTAATGGGTATATGTATATCACATATATATCATATATATCATATATCATATATATTTAAAGGATTTTTCCTTAACAGGAAGCAATATAAGAGTATTTTCATATTTTATTATTTTGGTATAACTAGCGCTATGATTTTTAATACTGAGAAATTTTTTCATATCCACATGTGCTCTTCTAATCATTTGAAAACCTCCCAATACAATGGCTGAAATACAAGAGCATGAAAGCTGCAAAGGACTGATGCTCTTAGCTGTCGCGGGAGCTACTCTATACTTTGTGCACTGACACCTTTCATTACAGGAAACATCTGTGGCCATAAGGGATCTCAAAGGTTTACACTTTATAATGTGGCTGTGATTTCAGAACTGGATTTCCAAAGAGTAGAGGTAAAAGTAATCTCTATTTACCCAGCATAATAAATATGCATATGCATACACCTGCCTTCAAAAGCTTCATTAAGTAGATTTTCAAAAAGGGCCAGGTTACTTATGGTATATTAAATCTCAGCTTGAATAATTCTAAGACAGGCACAAAGGTATAAATCTGATGAATAAACTGGTATTCCATAACATAATAAAAATGGTCTGTTAAAGGAACTACAAAAAGCCTATTGTAGATAAATAATCTATTTTTTCAGATTTTCTATAAAAATATATTGTTTACCTGAAAGTGTCATTTTAGGAAAAAAACTTGCACCTCAAATTGTTTTATAATTGGATATTTACCTGTATTTTTAGAAAGGATGGAACCAGCATCCACCCCCACACAGTAGCATGGCAGTTGTAAGAACTTGTTAACATGTTACATTTACATATGAATGAATATACATGTGAGAGAATTTTACACTACCTGAACTAATGGATAAAGAAAAGGGAAGAAGATATGGGGGAAGGCAAAATAAAATCCAAATATCCTAACATAGCCAACGAGGTCCTTCCTAATCTAGCACCTGTCTGCCTCACCATATCTCATTTGATAACAACTGCCTCCTTGTTTTTTGTGTTTCAATTTCATTGGCCTTCTTTCAGGTCCTGAAATGTTCAAAGCTCCATGTTGTTCTATCTGCCTGAAAGTGTTGCTTATCCACCTTCAGATCTCCCCTTAAAATACTCCCTTCTTCAGGGAATCCTCCTTTGCATCTCTACCCTTCAAACATACACAGGCTCCTCTTTTTTATGCTAAGCCTTTCTTGGTAGCATTTGTCACAGATGCAGTTAAAAAAATTATTTTGAGCAGACCTCTGGGAATACACTGGACTGAACTGACCTCTACTTCATCTCCTGTTGTGAACACAGAGAAATGCTGGACAGCTTATAACCTCATTTATTTTTAAACATATTACAGTGCATGATAGAATGACAGAAACATTTCCAGGTGCCAAAAGCACAAAATCAAAACAGCAATAATTATATGAGTTGGCACGTGGTGGTCTCGGAGTGTTAAACTGGGTTATGGTCTGTGAAAACAGAAGCTGCAGTTTCTATGCCTGTGCAGACAGAGAATATCTGTCAGAGACCAAGAAGCTGCTTAGTGCTGGGAGACATGAGCATTCCCAACTTTAACAAAGCTTCAAAAATCAATTTGTAAATTAACTGCCTGCTAAAATACTCTTTTTCCTCTAAAGGAAGACACAGTAAAATTCAGATTCTCAAAAATATGACATCCACTATGTCTGACAAAAATTCAAGTGAACAGACATGCAAAGAAACAGAAAACAGTTCATAGACACTGTGAGATGACCCATATATTAAAATTAGCAGGTGGGGATTTAAAACTATTATCAACAAGTTCAAAGTCTTAAAAGAAAAAGGGGACATAAATAAATAGAGGGTTAATTTCATCAGACAAAAAACTGTAGAAACAACTGATATAATTTCTGAGATTATATATATAAAATTTCTGATATATATATATATATATATATATATATATATATATATATAGAGAGAGAGAGAGAGAGAGAGAGAGAGAGCGCGCGTGAGCGCAAGAGAGAGAGCAAGCGCGAGCAAGCAGACATTGTTAGCTGCCTGCCCACTATTCATTCACATCTCCTTCCTGCTTCTTTAAATCAAAAACAAGCTCTGGCTGGTGTGGCTCAGTGGATTGAGTGTTGGTCTGTGAACCAAAGGGTTGTCAGTTCTATTCCCATTCAGGGCATATGCCTGGATTGCAGGCCAGGTCCCCAGTAGAGGGTGCACGAGAAGCAACCACACATTAATGTCTCTCCCCCTCTCTTTCTCTCTCCCTTCCCCTCTCCAAAAATAAATAAATAAAACCTTAAAAAAATTAAAAAGTAGAGAAACTCTCTAATTTGATTAACTGCTGGCTCTCCTATGGCTTCAAGAATTAACAGAAAATTGGGTGGGGGTATTCAAGGAAATATCTGGTAAACAGAGACATAGGAAAGAGACAGCTGTCTTTCCTTTAGATGTTGCTTTAACATGATGTACTGCTTGGAACTATTGAGGTATTCTGCAAATAGGAAGAGACTCAGCTGTCGGAAAACAAAAGAGAAAAACAGCGGGTACACCTGCCTCCTTAATGAGGCCATTTCTCTGCATTACCCAACACTGGAGACTTATTACCTCCAGATTTCTTGTCAGAGAAGATAACATATTTTTTGACTCAAGCTGAAAGCATTCTAATTAGTATAACTAGTAAAGAGTATATTCCAATAAGGAAATTAAACCTGGAAGTAAAACTAAGATAATAATGAACTGTGTTAAGTGTTTGTTTAACGGCTATATTTGAGACATGTTCCAAGGAAATAGGAACAGTACTTTCTTTCTTGTTCATTAATGTATCCACTAAAGCTTGAACAGTTATGTAGTACTCATAGCAATAGAATAATCAGACTTAATACTAGAAAAAACACTGTAGTCCACCTAGTTTAACATTCTTACTTAACAGAAGAGGAAGACCAAACTTAAATTGATTTTTTAACTGTCACACAGCCACCAGATGCAGAATTCTCATCTCCTGACTTATAGTCCAGCATTCTTTTCTCTGTATTGATTCATCTTGTTAGGTAGCCACTGCGAATCAGCAGCCATAGGGGAAATACAGGCAGGGCACTCACCATTACAATTTCACAAAGAACTTCATACAGGAGGCTGGAAGCCAAAGTGTGACAGAATGGACCCGTGGCGGTGAACAGATACTACTACCAAATGGACCCCCCCTTTCTCCCAGGGTCTCCTTGTTTTAGGTTCGCCTTGCCCACCACTGGGGAATGATGCCTCTCAATGTCAGAGATTTGTGAAAAGGAAAAGAATTATTTATTCAAAGGTTGTACTGTCTTAGAGTAATGATTTAATGTCTTCATTAAATCCCCAAAGTCCCCTAGGATACCCACAAATGCACACAGTACTTTCTTCCTCTTCTGGCCAGTCCAGGGTACCGTATCTCAGGAAAAGAAATAGAAGTCCATGGCTCAGGTAGCCCCCAGTCCTGCCCAGTAATCTGTGCTCAGTCTTGTACAGTTTCCGACACCATCAACTGTGTTGTTTCCATGATCTCCACTTCTTAACCCAATCCCATGTGGCACCTTCTCATGGCCCAACAGCAAGTCCTTTCACCCCTTTCCTTCTCACAGCATCTCTCCAGCATTCTTCCAAACCGCTAAGACAGAGCTCTGTATTGCTGCTATATCTTGCTTCCTGGCTTCCTAAGCTGTGTGGCAAAGGAAGCCCCAAAGCTGCATGGCTCTCTCTCTCTCTCACCAAAGCTGCACGGGTCCCCCCTTACTCCAAAGTCATGTGATCCCCTCTTACTCCAAGCTCTCATGTAGGCACTGAAACCAGGGGGAGCTGCCTCCCAGTTATATCCTGTGTGGAAGTCATTCCCACCTCCCTGGCTCAAAGCATGGCCACAGCTATTTAACATGTCCATAAAAACAGTTAAAGATTATAGATGTGTTAAATGACCATGCCAGAGGTTAGCTGCAAAGCTGTTGCTATGCAAAACAGCTCTCAATGGCCCTGTTCCATGTGTCTTATCCCCCAGCTCATACTTCTGCGGGTGAGGACATCCTATATTTTTTTAATATTTCCTGGATACACTGACTTTTGGACTTTATTACACATCCCTATTTGGGGTCTCCCTGGCTGTGCCTTGTTACAAATCCCCCCTTTCAGATATACAATCCCTTTATATTCATATAAAGGACAGTGGATGAAGGTCTCATCTTCTCATAACTACTTTTGGCTGGACATGGATGTCGTTCTACCGACCCTTGTGTCAGGGGTTCCCTGAACGAGTGGGGGGCAGCACAGAGGACACCTTTCCCATAAGGGTAAGGACCTTACAGAGTCCAGGTCATTTGGCTGTTGCCGGAGTGCACCCTGTTATAAAAGGAAGACATGTCTCACCAGTTAACTTCGCAATCCTGAGCTGGGTTTGGTAAGATTGGAAGAAAATTGCCCGATGTCCCAAGCATTGCAAGCAAAACAGTGCAGGAGGAGGGGCGAGTCCTCAAGACTGTGCTGAGAAAGGGGCCTCCACAACAACATTACTGAGATTGCAGGGTGCTCTAAACATCACAAGTTTGACTTCCATGGGAGGAAGAGGGGAGCCTATGCTGGAAAAGGGGGCTTCTGTAACAATTTCACTAAGACAAAGAGTCTTTGCTAAATGAGAATAACAGCCTTTGTAACTGTACATTATTCCCATGGGGAGAAGAGCGGAACCTGGAAGCAGGATGAGGTATATAACCCCTGAACCCCACTAGTCAGCATACTTAGATTAGCTGGGTGCCCACTTGTAGCCTTGGCTCAAGTGTATAGAACAAACTTATTAACGAACTTAACAAATTTATGGGTGACTGCTTGCAGCTTCGTCATTATATGTTTCATAAATAAACTTGCTATCTCATTTCCACTATCCATGTTTGTCTCTTGCTTGAATTCATGTTTTGCAAGTGAGACAAGAACCAGGGCAGGGAGGGAGCCTCTTGACTTGGGTCTCTCTCCTCTCACTAACAATCTTTTAACAGGGTTAAAATTTAAAATACACTCATATGTATCTATTCTATTTTCACTAGCTGGATTAGTGAAATCTTAGTTACAAAATTAGGGAATAAAATTAAATAGTGAGGATTCCCACTCCCTAGAAAAGTTATAATTCCTTCTCTGAAAGATTAGAAAAAGTATATATTACATGAATGCGCAGCTGCTCTTACAGACCTTAAAAGTAATCGTTTAATCTTAAAAGGATAAGGATGACATAATGTCTACATCAATAACTTTTCTTAATGTAAGTAATGTTATACACATTTCTCCCTCCCAATCTCTACTTTTGTTTTCACATCTGATTTAAGATCCAGTTTAAAGATCACTTGCCAAAGAAAAAGGGTTAGAATGAATGTGGAGGTGAAAGTCCAGTGAAGTTCATCAAAGAATGACTCAAATAACTGTTTAAAAAAATCACATGTGCATGCACATAAACACCAAACCTGTTTATGCACATATACAAAGAAGTGTGTGACATGTTTCAATTATGCTATGATTGAATAATTGGTATGACTGGTTTTCTTTCCCAGAGCACCAGCACTGACAGAAAGTTGAGGGTACATAATCATCAAAAATATTTTATATAGATAGAAATAAAATTCTTATTTATGTCTCCTGATACATTAGTAGTGATTCTTAATTTAGAAAATCTCACAGACTGGCTGGATTTCCTGTGTCTAATAGATATCAATCAAATATATATTTTTTTAATTTTAAAATCCTTCTCTCCAGTCTTCTAGGCAATTCATCACATAAACATCAATCCCCTAATGTGTAGGCAAACGGTTATATTCAACATTTTCCTTATTGCACAGTTCCCTTTGCAGGGAAAATGAAAAATTTCCCACCCTCTCATTTAGTACCCTACAGAAGTTATTTTATTTGGGAAATTTTAAACTATACAAGGAAATCAAATTATAGTCAAACAATATCTGATCTCTGAAGAATAATTATTTCACTATAATAATTATTATCACAGAAGATCTTTTCAAAATTGCTAAAAGTTCAATTCCAATGAAGGAAATTGCTACTAAATTTACTTTCAAATGGATTTATAAAGATAAAAACCATCTAAAAATGGGAAGGTTTACTATGCTACTTTGTTCTAGTTAATGTCTTGATTGGTGGTGATGGTAATCTACAAATATATTTTAGTTTATTTTTATTGTAGTTTTAAAATTACCTTTTAGTCCCCTTATACCACCTCCCCCCAGCAATCACCACATTGTTGTCCAATCCATAAGTCCTTTTTCCTTTTCGCTCAATACTAGGCATTTTTATAGTTGCTTTGATGCATACTTTATGGTTAGCTATTAAGCATATTTGTTTTCAACACTATATATGGAAATTCATTTGAAGTATTTTGACTGAAAAATACACAAGAAAATTCATTATTCATTGTACTTTCACTTTTATAAATAATCATTTTCTAAAGTCACGAACTCAAGCTGGAATATAACTTGTATCTTATGAATATTTTTCTTTTTTTTAAGTAAACTTTTTT
This sequence comes from Anoura caudifer, assembly GCA_004027475.1. Classification (NCBI taxonomy): domain Eukaryota; kingdom Metazoa; phylum Chordata; class Mammalia; order Chiroptera; family Phyllostomidae; genus Anoura; species Anoura caudifer. The sequence continues at coordinate 27,184 of PVKU01003103.1, forward strand.
CCAATAATAAGGAGAAAATGGGGGCAAAAAGGGAAAGGGTCAAATCAAGGAACATGTATAAAGGAGCCGAGGACAAAGACAACTGGGGTGGGGAGACGTGAATGTGGGAGGTGGGGGTGGGAAAGGTGGGGGAGGGGACTGGGGGAAAATGGGGACAACGGTAATTGAACAGTAATTGAACAACAATAAAAAAGTTTCTTCTCTGTGATTTAATAAAGTCAATAAGATAAGAATCATCATTTTCAGAAATGAAAATTATATTTTTGAAAATAATTTTATTTCCAATGTTATTTGTTGCCTTCCCTCTTCCCTTTCATATCAGGATAAAAATTCACAAAAATATCAATGTCTTGTTTTAGATCCACATGATATAGAAAAGTTGATAGAATTTTTAGGACCATACTATCACCATAAACATATCCTATTTCATTATAACATAAAATATTTAGAACTTAATGTTATTATTTTAAAAATTTGTATGTAAAATTCTCTTTTATGACCACTTAAAGAGCACACATAGTGGTTTTTAATTTACAAAAAATTATAAAAACATGTCACCATATGTTTCCTTCCAATCATTTGCATTATATCAGGACCTAAAAAAAAATAAAAAAGCTATAGAATGTCTTCAATGTTTTCCAAATATAAGCCACTCAGGTGAATTACAATAAAAATTCTGATACAATGTATACCACTGATGATATCCTAAATATTATATAACCCGCAGAAAACTGCAGTTTTAAATCATAGCTGTATGTCCTACACCTTTTTAAAATATTCAATATCTGTCAACCTGAGTATGATAACTGTTATCTACAAGTGTGTGATTTAGGAAGCAGTGTTTTCAAACAGAAAATCAATGCCTGGTCTGTAACTTGGCATAAGGGCAATACCTAAAATTATTGGCATAATACATAGTGACAAGGAAATTGTAAAAATTCCAATACTTTTCAAAAATAAAGAGTTGGAGTTTATGACTCTGAATAAATCTTTAGAGTCACAGAACTTTATCAATTTTGGAAGTATTAATAAAACCTAAATCAATCTTATCAACCAAATTCCCCAGATTCCATTCTTAAGGTGATGGTCTATATTCAATTTCAACTAGAAAAAGTAAGATTTTTACAGATTACACAAAATCAAAGATTTCCAAATATCTTGACAATCTCACATACATACAAAAATCATCTGACTTACTTTGAAATATATGAATTTCAGGACTCTACCTCCAGCCCACTGTATCAAATCTTGCCTTGTTAGCCTTAGCAAGACAAACAAATCACGCAGTACAATAGCACCATAGAGGAATATATTATGCTCGCTGGTCACAGTTTTCTCCAATGTATATGCAAGTTTTGATACGGTATGGCTAATTCATACTTATCCTTTTAGCCTGGATTAATGTACTCACTCTCCCAGGAAGTCCTTGCCAATCCTTCCTACTCCCTCAGTCTATACTAAGTGTTCTCTTTAGTCCAGTAACAGCAGAACAGGTAGAGACCCTACCCTCTTTTGGTGATCTTTGTATTTCCAAGTGCCCAGCACCCAGCAGTCTCTCAATAAGTATTTGTTGAACTAAAAAATATTTATTGAAAGAATGAGTTAATATATGACAATTTCACATATGCTGAACATTCACACAAAGAATTTTACCTTAAAAGTCCTAAATAATATGTTTGCATATCACAATTTTCCATGGAGCACTTTTTTTAGACTTATCTTTGGATTTCTATCAAGCCATAACTATTCAAGATAGTGAAAATATGATGGGTCAGTGAATTAGGAGTAGAAGAAATTAATATCAGTTATAATGCAAACAATGATAATGGCAGAAATAATAATAACAATAAAGGAAACTACGATTGAGTATGACTATACATATCTAATAGTTGAATAAGGGCAAAGTGTAGAGGAAATTTTCATGGCTTCTAGGTTTAAATCTAGCTCCTCTTGAGATGTGAGATTCTTGTTCTTAGGGAGACCTATTTTAGAAAATAAAGTTGTAGTGGAAGCATAATTGTTTGAGTGAGGAAAATGTCATATTTAGTACTATAGAAAACAATGGATAGCTTCCCACTTATTTTGAAGCTATTTCTCAGAAAACAAAAAGTACAAAGTCAGGTTCTAGCCAATGAGCTCTCCAATAGCCTAGTTCTAGAAAGTAAGAGGCTGCTGGAATCAGGAGTACTGGATGAGTTACAGCTTTGTGCCTGAAGTAAGATTAAGAAAAATAAGAAAGAATTTGAAGATTAATAGATTGGTAATCCTATTATTTTCTTGACTGACCAGTTAGCTATATTCTAAATTATATCACTTTTTAAGATATTTAATAGCCAATTACGATGTTAGTAATATACTGTGAACTATAATTCAGTTGGTCAAACCTATAGAAGTCTTTCGGTGTGGATTATAATGCCAAACTGACTGTAGATGGTCAGTTTGAACTGCAGCTGTAGTGCATGGTAAATATAAGTGCTCTACTGGCTGACACAATCCTCTAAAAGATTGCTCTCTTGTGATACAAAATACAAGTGTGGCTTTGGGAGCTAAAAAATATAATTGTGTTTTATATTTAACAAAATATCAATGATCAAGTATGCTTAAGATGTTTATATCTCTATGGAGCTCCTGGTATACTGTTAGCATTAAAAAAACTGAATAATCCTGGTAACTTTATTTCCTAAGCTTATTTGAATATTCATTATTTCAATAAATATTCAATAAATATATTAAATATTCAATGTATTATTTAATATTGAATATTCAATATCTAATATTGGATATTCAATATATTGAAAATATCTATTAATATCCTAAGAACCTAGCTTT